>LJIJ01000269.1:0-157533 GCA_001718145.1 Orchesella cincta | reverse complement strand
TCTTTGGTTAAAACATCGAATTGGGACTAAGAGTTCCCATTGGTCTATAAAATGGATAGTGGATGAAATTAGGACTGAGAGTTGAGGGCATTTCTGCGGATCTCACTCAACGTTCCAATCGGCAGCTCCTATATAAAGGGCAAGGGAACGCTAGAATTTTGCTATTATTGAGTATGTAACATGTAAAATTCTGAAGAGCACCGCGAGAGTGAATAACGCTCTGTGTATTTGAAAGTTTTTAGTATATAGTGATTTGCCAAATATTCGCTTTACATTTTCATAACATTTTTGTTTACTGCAGACAGTATTAGAGGCTCATTGTCGCCAGATTGGGCCATTACCAAGGTTACAAGGATAGAGATAGTTTACAAAGGCTCTGCAGATTAAGTCATTACTTCGGAAAAAAAAACTATTTAAATAGTTTTTAACTGTTTACATGAACCACATATTTTTTGTCAAATTTTTGTTTAAAAATTCCTCCCAAAGGACTTTCAGCGAAATGACAAATTTTTATATCCATTAGATTTATAGTTTTCTCGATTGCATTTTCGAGTCTGCAAGGTAGGTTATAATAGGTATGTGTTATATGGTCCATTCATTTTCTTCCGCCTGTGGCCATAACCCAGAAAGTGTGTCCATGTATTTAAATGCATGGGTGAGCTCCGTCATGTCATTGTTGATGACCACTTGGACGACCTGCAATATGCATGATGTAAATTCTTAATTAATTAATCAAGATATAAAGAACCATCAGTTACATTTCGCAGCTCGGAAATGTATAGTGGATTGAAAGATTGGGGCATAGGGAGATCCAGAATGGAACTGAGTATTTCTGGGATTTGACTTCCTGCTGAGAGCCTGACCTAACCTGAGAAGCCATTCAATTCCAAATGGTTGTAAATAGTCTAGGTATGAAGGGCATGTATTTACGTATGGATATGAATAGACACGACAATCCATCGTTTTGCCTTTACTAACTACAGAATGTTATGCAATGCCAGTATCTATCTATATCGACGTTTTACAAAATTTTTATATTTAAGTGTTAGGATAATGTTTTGTTAATTTATTACATCCATTTAACAGCTTAAAACTGAAATGAAATACAATAGAATATTAGTTATAATGAATGATCAAATCGCTTCGAGAAATCTTTCATAGCTGTATTTTGGTATTTATTGGGGTGAAATCTTTAAATTAAACAAAATTGCAAGCATGATAAAAGCATTCGTTTGTGTTATATTTTATTTTGTTCCAACATGGGCAATTGCCTTCTCTCATTACATTTGTCTATTTTAAAAAGATTACAGTTTTTATATTATCAATAAAAAGTAATGGTCAACCATCAACCCACATAGAAATCACAACGATATTTTTACCTTGACTAAAGTCTTGTATTTATCACATGCCTCCACCAACTCTTGGTAATACCTTCTTCTTTTGCAGAGTGTCCAGCATCCTCAATGAGGTAAAACTCCGCATTTGGCAATTTCTTATGGAGTTCCCATGCAGTTTTAGCTGGACAGACGACATCATACGACCTTGGACAATTTGTGACAGGGATTCCACTCTCATGAATAATGTTGGCGTTGTCCAGAACATGGTTGGGGCTCTTGAAGAAACCATTGTTGATGAAGTAGTGACATTCAATTCGAGCAAATGCCAAACTGAAAACGTCATCCGCACATTTGTTCAAATTCTCAGGATTGATCCGAAGTTGGGAAGTAGCCATTTCCCATTTTGACCAAGCTCGGGCACACCTCAACCGCTCTTCCTCGTTGTCACCAGTTAAGCGCTTGTAGTAAGCGGAGATGAAGTCACCTCGCTCCTCCTCAGGAATTGGCGCAATGTAGTCCTCCCATAGTCGGGAAAAGAAAGGAAGCACCTTCTTGATAAAACCATGCAAGCTCTTCTTTTCGGAGTGTGAAAATCCCTCGGAGGACCATGGCTAATACACGATTAATGTGAGTTTCAGCATACACAAGAGCCAAGGTTGAGCCCCAACTTCCGCCAAAGACAACCCATTTTTCAATTCCAAGATGCTCCCTCAACTTTTCAATGTCAGCAACCAAGTTCCAAGTATCATTTTCTTCCAAACTAAAAGCTGGAGTACTCTTTCCAGCGCCCCGTTGATCGAATAACACAATTCGATATGCTTCAGGATCAAAATATCTACGATCTCTTTCTCCAATTCCTCCACCAGGACCACTATTTTAATTATACAAAACTTTAAGTCTCAAACAAAGTTTTCTAAATATGTTAAAGTGTTGATGTAACTTACCCATGAATGTAGATTACTGGTATTCCATCCCTAATCCCACATTCTTCGTAATAAATCTTATGCAATGGAGACACCTCAAGGAAGCCAGAAGACCTGGGCTGGATTGCAGAATAGAGAGCTATTTCGTCACCCATTTTCTCGCTTACAGTTATTCCACTCTTTGTTTTCTGAATAGCTGGAAAAGAAACGAAATCATTCCATCTCAATGAATATAAAATTTTTACTTGAAAAACTTATTCAAGCGACAAGTATCCATGTAATTTCTATTACCGAAAAAGTTTTTACCTGCGGTGTTAGTCTGCTTAATATTAGCTGCTCTGCTGGAAAACAGTCGATAATTGAGTGGAATCAATCGAGTCAATTGACAAGGATGGTCAAAAGGTGTTTGCACCCAACTCGTCCGATCCTTAGTTTGCTAACATGGAATTTCTTTAGTGGGTGTATTTGACAAGTTAATCTACGTAATGCCAAGCATGTGATACCGGTACCAGGCATTGTATTATTGTAAAAAAGTGGTTTGGTAAAGTTCATAGAAAAGGACGAATGTTGATATGTTGTGGTATATACAATACATACATACTACAAACTGTAGAAGAGTCTGTGTTAATTTTGATGGGCTGTCTTTTTTAGGATGGGTCTGTTTGCATTGCTATATTGCATTACATTAGCCGCAAATACTTAGCAAAAGTATGCAATTGAAAAGTGTTACATACGATGAGATGAGGGCAATGTACATAAAACAGATAATTCAATTGCATACTTTTGTAAGTATTTGGGTAATGGTAATGCATTATATAGCAATGCAAACAGACCCATCCTAAAAAAGACAGCCCATCAAAATTAACACAGACTCTTCTACAGTTTGTAGTATGTATGTATTGTATATACCACAACATATCAACATTCGTCCTTTTCTATGAACTTTACCAAACCACTTTTTTACAATACAATGCCTGGTACCGTATCACATGCTTGGCATTACGTAGATTAACTTGTCAAGTACACCACTAAAGAAATTCCATGTTAGCAAACTAAGGATCGGGACGAGTTGGGTGCAAACACCTTTTGACCATCCTTGTCAATTGACTCGATTGATTCCACTCAATTATCGACTGTTTTCCAGCAGAGCAGCTAATATTAAACAGAGTAACAAGCAGGTAAAACTTTTTCGGTAATAGAAATTACATGGATACTTGTCGCTTGAATAAGTTTTCCAAGTAAAAGTTTTATATTCATTGAGATTGAGATCGAATGATTTCTTTTCTTTTCTAGTTATTCAGGAAACGAAGAGTAAAATAACTGTAAGCGAGAAAATGGGTGACGAAATAGCTCTCTATTCTGCAATCCAGCCCAGGTCTTCTGGCTTCCTTGAGGTGTCTCCATTGCATAAGATTTACTACGAAGAATGTGGGATTAGGGATGGAATACCAGTAATCTACATTCATGGGTAAGTTACATCAACACTTTAACATATTTAGAAAACTTTGTTTGAGACTTAAAGTTTTGTATAATTAAAATAGTGGTCCTGGTGGAGAATTGGAGAAAGAGATCGTAGATATTTTGATCCTGAAGCATATCGAATTGTGTTATTCGATCAACGGGCTGGAAAGAGTACTCCAGCTTTTAGTTTGGAAGAAAATGATACTTGGAACTTGGTTGCTGACATTGAAAAGTTGAGGGAGCATCTTGGAATTGAAAAATGGGTTGTCTTTGGCGGAAGTTGGGGCTCAACCTTGGCTCTTGTGTATGCTGAAACTCACATTAATCGTGTATTAGCCATGGTCCTCCGTGGGATTTTCACACTCCGAAAAGAAGAGCTTGCATGGTTTTATCAAGAAGGTGCTTCCTTTCTTTTCCCTGACTATTGGGAGGACTACATTGCGCCGATTCCCGAAGAGGAACGAGGTGACTTCATCTCCGCTTATTACAAGCGCTTAAATGGTGACAACGAGGAAGAGCGGTTGAGGTGTGCCGAGCTTGGTCAAAATGGGAAATGGCTACTTCCCAACTTCGGATCAATCCTGAGAATTTGAACAAATGTGCGGATGACGTTTTCAGTTTGGCATTTGCTCGAATTGAATGTCACTACTTCATCAACAATGGTTTCTTCAGAGCCCCAACCATGTTCTGGACAACGCCAACATTATTCATGAGAGTGGAATCCCTGTGACAATTGTCCAAGGTCGCTATGATGTCGTCTGTCCAGCTAAAACTGCATGGGAACTCCATAAGAAATTGCCAAATGCAGAGTTTTACCTCATTGAGGATGCTGGACACTCTGCAAAGAAGAAGGTATACCAAGAAGTTGGTGGAGGCATGTGATAAATACAAGACTTTAGTCAAGGTATAAAATATCTTTGTGATTTCAAATGGTCGGACCATTACTTTTTATTGATAACTTAAAAAACTGTAATCTTTTTAAAATAGAAAATTGTAATGAGAGAAGGCAATTGCCCATGTTGGAACAAAATAAAATATAACACATATGAATGTTTTTATCATGCTTGCAATTTTGTTTAATTTAAAGATTTCACCCAATAAATACCAAAATACAGCTATGAAAGATTTCTCGAAGCGATTTGATCATTCATTATAACTAATATTCTATTGTATTTCATTTCAGTTTTAAGCTGTTAAATGGATGTAATAAAATAATTATCCTAACACTTAAATATAAAATTTTTGTAAAACGTCGATATAGATAGATACTGGCATTGCATAACATTCTGTAGTTAGTAAAGGCAAAACGATGGATTGTCGTGTCTATTCATGTCCATACTTAAATACATGCCCTTCATACCTAGACTATTTACAACCATTTGGAATTGAATGGCTTCTCAGCAGGAAGTCAAATCCCAGAATACTCAGTTCCATTCTGGATCTCCCTATGCCCAATCTTTCAATCCACTATACATTTCCGAGCTGCGAAAGGTAACTGATGGTTCTTTATATCTTGATTAATTATTAAGATTTACATCATGCATATTGCAGGTCGTCCAAGTGGTCATCAACAATGACATGACGGAGCTCACCCATGGCATTTAAATACATGGACACACTTTCTGGGTTATGGCCACAGGCGAAGAAAATGATGGACCATATAACACATACCTATTATAACCTACCTTGCAGATCGAAATGCAATCGAGAGAACTATTAAATCTTAATTGGATAAAATGTTGTCATTTCGCTGAAGTCCTTTGGGAGGAATTTTTAAACAAAAATTTGACAAAAATATGTGGTTCATGTAAACAGTTAAAATATAAATAGTTTTTTTTTCCGAAGTAATGACTTAATTGGAGCTTTGTAAACTATCTCTATCCTTGTAACCTTGTGTAATGGCAATCTGGACAATGAGCTCTAATACTGTCTGCAGTAAACAAAATGTTATGTAAAATGTAAAGCGAATATTTGGAAATCACTATATACTAAAAAAATTTCCAAATACACATAGCGTTATTCACTCTCCGGTGCTCTTCAGAATTTTTACATGTTACATACTCAATAATAGCAAATATTCTAATGGTCAGTGTGGCCCCATACTTTATGCATGTCATTTACAGCCTAAAACCTATGCACATAAGTTTGATGTGGTCCATCCGAACTGAAAAGTGAATGTAAGTACAGGCTATACGATAAGCAATGTACATAAAACAGGACACATCCAATTGTGAACTATTATAAGTATTTGGATGATGCATAAATAAAGAAATCAAAGCTCATCAAAATTAACACAGACTGTATTTGGCAGTATGTATATACCACAACGCATCAACATTCTTTTTTATGAACTTAACCAAAATGAAACCACTCTTTTATAATGCCTGGTACCGGTGTCACATGCTTGGCATTGCATATATTAACTTATCAAGTACACACAGAAATTCACTGTTGTGAAAGCACCTTTTGACCATCCTTGCCAATTGATCAAAGAATTTCTTTTATTTTCTAGCTATTCAGAAAACGAAGACTGGAACAATTGCAAACGACAAAATGGGTGACGAAATTGCTCTTTATTCTGCGATCCAACCCAGATCTTCTGGTTTCCTTGAGGTGTCTCCATTGCATAAGATTTATTACGAAGAATGTGGGATTAGAGATGGAATACCTGTAATCTTCATTCATGGGTAAGTTACATCACCACTTTAACATAATGAGAGTTTAAGAACTAAAGTTGTATGATTGGTAATCAAATAGTGGTCCTGGTGGAGGGATCGGTGAAAGAGATCGTAGATACTTTGATCCAGATGCGTATAGAATTGTGTTGTTTGATCAACGTGGAGCAGGAAAGAGTACTCCAGCTTTTAGTCTAGAAGAAAATGATACTTGGAGCTTGGTTGCTGACATTGAAAAGTTGAGGGAGCATCTTGGAATTGAAAAATGGGTTGTCTTTGGTGGAAGTTGGGGCGCAACTTTAGCTCTTGTTTATGCTGAAACTCACATTAATCGTGTGCTAGCCATGATTCTTCGTGGGATTTGCACTCTCCGAAAAGAAGAGCTTGCATGGTTTTATCAAGAAGGTGCTTCCTACCTTTTTCCCGACTACTGGGAGGACTATATAGCACCAATTCCCGAGGAAGAACGAGGTGACTTCATCTCCGCTTACTACAAGCGATTAAATGGTGACAACGAGGAAGAACAATTGAGATGTGCCCGAGCTTGGTCAAAATGGGAAATGGCTCTTTCTCAACTCCGGATCAATCATGAGAACTTGAATAAATGTGCGGATGACTTTTTCAGCCTGGCATTGGCTCGTATTGAATGTCACTACTTCATTAACAATGGTTTCTTCAAGAACCCAACCATGTTCTGGATAACGCCAACATCATTCACGAGAGTGGGATCTCTGTCACAATTGTCCATGGTCGCTATGATGTATGTTGTCCAGCTAAAACTGCATGGGAACTCTATAAGAAATTGCCAAATGCAGAGTTTTACCTTATCGAGGATGCTGGACACTCTGCAAAGGAGGAAGGTATTACCAAGAAGTTGGTGGAAGCTTGTGATAAATACAAGACTTTAGTCAAGGTATAAAATATCGTTGTGGTTGGCGGTTGGACCATGTATCGACAAATATAATGAAACGAGACATTATCCCAATGTAGAAGGAAATAAAGTATAACACATACGAAAGTTCTTATCATGTTTGTAATTTGGTTTAATTTAAACATTTCACCCCAATTAATAACAATAATATACAGCGATGAAAGATTTCTTTAAGCGATTTGATCATTCATTTTAATTAATATCCTGTTGTGAGTATTTCATTTCAGTTTGAAGCTGTTAAGTTGATATGATAAATTAACAAAAACTTATCCTAATATTTAAATATGGCAATTTGTAATACGTGGATTGATAAATACTTTCATTTCATTAAATTTTAATCAACCTCTTCCACTTTTGGTCCACTGGGTTTTCCTGCATCGGGTCCTGCACCTGCGGCTCCACTTTTGCCATGCAATTTCATCATAATTGGTTGCGTTTCCTTTTGAATCTCCTTAAGTTTGAAATCATACTCATCCTTTTCCGCAAGAAGGTTGTTGTCCAACCACTTCAAAATTTCCGAGCACTTCTCAATTGCAGTCTTCTTTTCAGTCTCGGTAAGCTTATCTGCAGCTGCTTCCTCCACAGCTTGTTTCACTCCGAAGGTGTAGCCCTCCAGTTGATTCCTAGCTTTTACTCTCTCCTGCTGCTTCTCATCTTCCGCCTTATACTTTTCCGCTTCAGCGAGCATCCTCTCAATTTCTTCCTTGCTCAGTCGTCCCTTATCATTCTTAATTGTGATTTTCTCCTGTTTTCCTGTACTCGTGTCCTTGGCTGATACTTCAAGGATTCCATTTGCATCAATGTTAAATGTGACCTCGATTTGAGGAACACCTCGTGGTGCAGGTGGGATTCCAGTGAGGTTGAATGTACCAAGAAGATTGTTGTCCTTGGTCATAGCTCGCTCGCCCTCGTAGACTTGAATGGTGACAGCAGGCTGATTGTCCGAGTAGGTGGTGAAAGTTTGTGATTGCTTGTTTGGGATACGGCTATTTCTCTCAATAATCTTGGTCATCACACCACCTGCAGTTTCAATTCCAAGGGAAAGAGGAGCCACGTCAACGAGCAGTACATCCTGAATAGCGCTGCTCGTGTCTCCAGCCAAAATTGCTGCCTGGACTGCTGCACCATAAGCCACAGCCTCATCTGGATTAATTGACTTGTTAAGCTCTTTTCCATTGAAGAAATCTTGGAGTAGCTTCTGGATTTTGGGAATTCTTGTAGAGCCACCCACGAGAACAACGTCATCAATTTGACCTTTATCCATTTTCGCATCCTTTATAGCTTTCTCCACAGGGTCCATTGTTGATCTGAAGAGGTCCATGCAGAGCTCTTCGAAACGAGCACGGGAAATCTTGGTGTAGAAATCAATTCCCTCGTGAATAGCATCAATTTCGATGCTAGCTTCAGAGCTAGAAGACAATGTCCTCTTTGCCCGTTCGCATGCCGTTCTCAATCTTCTCAAAGCTCGGATGTTGCTGCTAAGGTCTCGTTTATGCTTTCTCTTAAACTCTTCACAAAAGTGGTTCACCATCCTGTTGTCAAAATCTTCACCACCCAAGTGGGTGTCACCAGCCGTAGAACGCACTTCAAAGAGTGAGCCTTCATCAATTGTCAAAATGGATACATCAAAAGTGCCACCTACAAAGCATAACAAGCGTTATAGATTCATTTACCCGTTGAAATCGATTAAAACCAAAACCTTTAAACAAGCTCTGAAAGTATTATTACCTCCAAGATCGAAAATGAGTACATTTTTTTCTCCTTTCAAGTTTTTGTCCAAACCATACCTGCAACATTAAATATGAGTATGTTTATTGATTTCACAGCTAAACGCATTGATCTTCATGCTCGAGAAACTTACGCAAGACATTGAGTCCAGCAATTGCACCAGCATCTTTCGTAGCTTGTCTCTGTGAGTCATTGAAGTAGGCAGGCACGGTGATGACGGCATCTGTGCATTTTGTTCCCAAATACGCCTCCGCAGTTTCTCTCATTTTCGTCAAGATCATGGAGCTCATTTCCTCAGGAGAGAAACGCTTTTGCTCTCCTTTGAATTCCACTTCTATCATGGGTTTCGAGCCTTGATTTACAACTTTGAATGGCCAGTGCTTCAAGTCTTGTTGGATTTTTTGATCGTCAAACTTTCTTCCGATCAGACGCTTTGCGTCAAAAACTGTGTTCTGCATGCCAAAAAAATTACATCATGCAGAATATTTTTAAACGATTTCTTTACACTATATAATATACTTCCAGTTTATAACCATACCTGAGGATTCATTGCCACCTGGTTTTTTGCAGCATCTCCGATAAGACGCTCTGTGTCTGTAAATGCGACATAACTTGGCGTGGTCCGATTTCCTTGGTCATTTGCAATAATCTCAACTTTCCCATGTTGCCAAACACCAACACAAGAGTATGTTGTGCCGAGATCAATTCCTATTGCTGGCGTGTGCACCATTGTGAGTTTTTTAAATTATATTTTTTTGCGTGATTAAAAATTAACCCCTCACTAAAAGGCCCACCACAAAATAACAGATTTCTTACAAAGAAACTCACAAACTATAACACTTCTGAGGACACAAGGACACGAAACACTTTTACTTTTTTTAACCTGCAACCTCAACTAAACGCGAATCTTTGCGTCTTGTAAATTTCCTTGTTGCATCGACGAACGCGACGAGCGGAATAAACCTAACGATGTGGATTGCGGCACGTTTATAAATAACCTAATAATTTTAGGATATTAGGGCATGGAGTGAACTGATATTCTAACGAAATGAGCTCATATTATTCCTACATGCATATTTTTGAAGTGGCTAAATATGATACTTTGGTGTTTAGTCTTGCTTCCTATTCAGAGAAGATACCTAGGCATATGTAACGAGGTCTAGCAGAGTTAGCATGAAGAGATGAAAGAGCAAGATGAGTCGCTTCGTATCTCCTTTAGGCACTTGCCTGCGTGGGTGACAAAGATTCTTGCGAAACTAAAAAGTGAAAAAAAACTGTTCATTGCCAAAAACATAAGCGGCTATAGAGCAAATGTACGTGTACCTACACATAACATAACAACTACATTTCATGTCCACCTTAATCTTGCTTCGGCAAGAATTTCGAGATGTATCCGTAACTTTCAGGATCACCAAATAATAATAATAATTTTTCAACACAACCAATCAGTATAGATCATCAGATCATTATGTGCAGATGGATGATTATGTCTGAAGGGAAGGAAAGTTGAAAGCTACAGGACAATCTCAAGTTGGTTAGGATGCACCTGGATTAGGTTGATGGAATGAAATGATATTTGAGTACATTACAAAAATGCATCCGCATTTTAATCTAGTAAACAACTTTGAACATACAAGGGCCATTTCTAACCATGTATTTTATCAAAATGGTAATATCAAATTGCATGTAACAAGGTGAAAGGTAATATAAGCCCAATTCGACTAATTAAATTTTTGGCCATAACAAATGCCGACAAATGAAGGTCAGCGCGTAGCGTGTCATTGTTTGCCACTTATTTACAAGTTAATTTCATGGATTAACATCAATCAGCAAGAATTCCTAGTTTATGTGATTGTCACTTGTCCCCTTAATCGTCACAGGGCTAACCATATTCATGCGGGATATTGGCAGGTGAGAAAGGTGAGTCAGCATGTGAAGATGGTCAAATATGGTCTTCCTTCCTTGCAATAGTGTGAGCTTAGCAGAATATTTATGGACATGTGGATGTGACTATAGTGCTCATGTCCATATCGACATAAAAACGAACGCATAAACATCTTTCCTGCATCATAGCCATTAATGCACGAGTTGGTTCGTATCCATATAAAGGTGACAACGAAATTGCTCTTCATTGTTCCAGCTTCCATGTCGAAATAAAAAAATTCTATCCACATTTTTTGTCATCATACGGATATTCCATTCATTTCGTGCTTTTTAAGGTGCGATATGTGTTCCAACTACATTGAGACATTTAGCGCTTATTATATCTAGTAGTAATTGCCTTCAATATCCTTATGCAAAGTGACCACCTAATGGTCATCCATTTTCATATTCTGAAAATATGCATTTGAATACAAATTAGGAATCAATCAGTTGTCACTGTGTCACTTGTTCGGACTTTCTGCACCATGTATTGATCAGCTCACTGTCGGAAATACATGGGTGCAAAATGTGCTGGTCGGCTGCAGTAATTTTAGTTTTAATTGCCAGTTGGTCTTGTTCTTCCTACATACATTTTTATTTTAACAAGATCTATGCAGAAATTATGCATGTCTCATGAATGATATGATCTTTTATAAATGTACCTACTTATTAAAGTAAATGAAGCCAGCAACCACCAGCAGTAGGCTTGTTCCTTGTCTACTTGCTTTTAGTGATTGAGGTTGAAATGCAAAAATATTGCAATTCTCACTTCAATTAACATCACACTACAACAAGTAGATGTTAATGGTTGCTCAGCTCAGAATCATCGTTGCGAATTTGCAAAATCCTGGTTATACAACAAATAGGTTAAGCTTTATTGATATGTAAGCCAAGCAATTTTGTGGAAATTATGGCATGTGCATTAAGACTAACGATTCAGACGTTTGCATTTATGCTGTAGAACAAAATAGCGTTCGCTTCCATTTTTAACTCTCTGGTCTCATTTCGTTTTCCATAAACCTTGACTGAAAAAGTATATGACCCAACAAATCTTTGCAAATGTCAAAAAACGGGCGACACCACACACTTCCTTATAGATAGATGTTTGTGTGTGAAAGAATACCACATGGGATTACGAAAAGAAATGAATGGCTATACATTTCTGACGTTCACACATGTATTAGTTTGGAAATTTTCATACCCCAAGGCAGGTAATGGAAACCGCTTCTAAGATTTCTTTAAAAATGTTTTCAGTGTGGCATTGTTTATAATAGGCATAATAGTATCTGCATATAAATGCTGTAACATAGTATATACGCTGATCATAGTATCTTATCGTATCACACAGACTTGCTTGTTGCTTGTTGACATGTTTCGAGCTGCGAAGTAGAGGAAAATGAGATCATGGTTATGATTTACAAAAATATCGGTTATTCTTCACTGCACAGACCTATGCGATGATATCCGGTATACTGCTTTCATCATGTAGGCAATTTTTTGCTTTTTATATACAACATCATTTATTCTTCGCGAAAATTCTACAGATATCAATTTATATTTTCAGTACAAACATGACCTACAACGGAAATTCACTAACACATGCCGATCAGATAAGAAGAAAACGACTTTGGTACAAACAAAATAACTCAATATAAAATCATTTAATAGTATCAAAATACCCCCGGTCCAAACTTTGATGCAATATGGTATCTGATTAGTTCAAGGTCAAATCTGAAGAATGGGGAGATATCGGTTAATTAGCGTAAAATGTTCTCGGTAAGATAAGCCTACTTAATTAGTAATGAACAAAATTATTTATTGCATAGAATCGTAAAACATTTAAAGAATACCTCAAGTTCGATACCCTGTTGATTTAAACATTTTCAGTGAAGAAATAAATGATTGGAACGCTCTTGATCCCATTTATGTTACTTGGTATTATCAATATATTCCGCTTACACGACAGGAAGTATATAACGCTTTTATATACATACATTGTCAAGTGATAAATGTACATACATGGCAGGCAAGTATGTAAAAGATCGACTCAAACGTTTTCTGTGAACGTTCAGGTAAATTGATCTGACGTATAGAAGGGAGCAAAAACTACGAAGCATTATAAGAACTCCCGACAGCTCAACATGAGTTCACAGCTGTACGAAACATGAAGGTGGAAGACACGTCTTGTCAGAACATTCCATCATTTTCAATAGCGGATTCAAATAGACTATTTGACACCTGTTATTAAATCAGAATTTAAAACAGTTTATAAACTTGCGAAAAAATGTCCACTTGTCATCAGGCACACAACATCCCTTGGAATGATTTCCTTGAGGTTCTACACAAGGAACCTTCCATCGATTATCCAACGAGTGCCGAAGATGTGAATAGCTTCAATTTTCGTTTTAATGTGGATGAAAGTGGTCGCGTGTACAGAAAGCTAAGACACTTTGCATGCAAAGTAGAGTCTACAATCAAAGATTTCTCCAAAACTGAAAGAGAAAAGTACAAGAATGAGGAAATTGATAAAATTTTAAAATTGTATGAAAAAGAAAGTTGTAACGAGTGGCTGAAAGAAGGTGTGCTACAAGATATTGCTGGCTGGGCAGATTTGAAGGAAGGCAACTTCTAGCTATTATCTGACCATTCCTTGAGCCAGTGAAAGAACTTTTCATTCAGGAGAAAGTAGAGTCTTTGTTGTGTCTGACGAGGAACGGGATTTGCTTGGAGAAATTGCAGTTTGTCACCTACTCCAACTTTTTCCACTATGGTGTTGGTAGAATCAAAGAGGACTGTTTAACCCTTTACATTCATTTAAATCTTTTGTTGGCAAGTGGAACCTTACATAAACCTTCGGAATGGAATGGACAATGGAAGAGGTTTCTAAATGGAGAAATATTAAATCGTTATGATGGAAATTCCCAAGCTCGAATGTACAAAGAGTATTTTCAAAAGAATCCAAATTTCGAGAATTAGATGAATTGCAAGAGTTGTTAAAAAAGTTATTCAGAATGATGTATGTGTACGACATGATTATGAAGGAAAGAGGAGTGGATGTTCCGTGGAAAGATGAGGTTCTGTCTTGCCTTGCGTACTTTCTAGATTCCAAGAGTTCTGGTAGACAACGATGGTGGGACTCGTTGGAGAAAGAACGCCAAAAAACATGAAAACTGATGAAAAAGTATGTACCTCAAGTCATGCGATATTGTTTACTTGTAATTTTGTGATGAGATATAAATATTGATGTGATACTTTGAGTTATAATGTAATAAACCTGTCAATGAAAACAAGAATTAAAAAACGCTAAAGCAACTTTTATTGGAACATTTTATACAAGGTTTCATATTTTTCACATAATTCTATATTGCCGACAGTATTGTAACACTAGGAATTTGTTTTAATACATTAATACATCCTTTATTAATACCCTTTGGTGAAGTTTATCTATAAACTACGAGACAAATGACATTGCTCATTGTAGTAAAAAATAGTTTGAGAGATTATCATAAAAGTATGTACTATGTCAGATTAGATTGCGAGAGAGATGAAGTTCGAGAACTGAATTTGTGCGCATCTCAACCGGCTCCTATTCAGTTTTCACTGGTATTTTCTTAATGCAAACATTCTAACATCCGTATTCGGTTCATCTTTGGCGTCATCATCAAACAAACAAGCACGAGTTTTGCAGCACGATGTGTTAGTATACATACTTAAGATTGAGATCTATTGTCAGTTTATTTCGTTGAGTTGTCCTTTACACAATGTTATCACTGTAAGCTTGATACTTTGTTGTTGACTTCCGCTTCCCAGCGACAACCTCCTGCGAATCCATAAAATTCAATCAGGCTTTTGATTTAATGCTTTGTAACAAAGTCTACGCATTGTCATACCTCTTCGATAAACTCTGCAATTTTCGGAATATAATCCTTGCAAATCCACGTGTCATTGTGACCTCCAGGAAATCTATGCAACAACTTGACCCCGGCAGCACACTTTGAGTAGAGTTCGTTTGTCATACTAGGTGGAAGAAGTTCATCATTTGTACCGGAAATGAAAAGGGTGGGACAAGCCACCGATCCTATCTTTTGTAAGCTCTCAAACTGCGTAAACAACAACAAACAATACAGTTTCAATTTCCTCACAACAACTGAAAAAGACAAACGGCAATATGAAGGACTAACCCGGTTTTTGTAGCAGAAATTTGGCACCCATTTTAATATTGCAAACTTAAATAACTCCTTCGCAATCGCTGGAATGCTAGTAAATGTGTTTTCAACGATTAAAGCTGCGACACGATCGCGAAAATCACAGCGTGCTGCAAGGTCAATTGCAACTGCACCTCCTACACAACACATTTAAAAAATTCAGTCATTTAGACGTCTTTAAACTACCCATCTTGTAAATCTTTCTGGTGTATTAACTTTACCTAATGACCGCCCGAACAATATAATTTTCTTGGAATCTAAATCTTCTCTTGAATCAATGTATTCAAAAGCAGCTTGAGCATCAGCGTAAAGTCCCTTTTCAGAAGGTGCACCCTGTAATATATCAAATATCCATAGTTTAAAATAATGTTAAGCTGGAAAGTGAAAATATGAAATCAGAATGTACCTCAGATCTGCCGTATCCTCTATACTCAACCATAAGTACATTACAGTTTAGTTGGTAATAAAACAACTTAACGTTTTCCAGTCTAAAACAAACAAAAAATGATGGGACCATGTTAAATTTTAAACGAGAAAACGAGCTAAGAATGCAATAATACTTTACAGTAAAAGTAATAAACCCACCGATGGCCAATGTTTCCTGCATTTCCATGAAAAAATATAATGGTGGGAACGTTTCGATTACTAAGTCGGTTTTGTTGAATTAAATAGCCATGGATTTTGACTCTATCCTTCGTGTGAATCCAAACATCTTCGAAATGCATTGTGTACCGGGCAGGAGATTCCACAAACAAGCGAGAGTCGCCTGGCATGTCCGGCTGATACAGGAAGTAGTCAGTTATATGATAACTTAGACCTGTATAGGGCAAAAAAAACATTTATACTCAAAGTAATGGAACAAGATGTCAAACGTGCGCATTTATTGAGCATCTATAAAGTTGCGAAATGTTATTCATGCCATTCGGGAATTCATTCCACATTTCTTTTGGAACAAAGATATTCCTAAGCATCAGGGAAGGCGAGAATTTTGGATATGGACAAAATGTGAAGCACCGATTTGTCCTAGGTGTTTGAGAGCTTACGGTGCCAGTCGAAAGAGAGTCATCATCTTTATTATTGTTATTATTCTGCTCCATAGTTTCTTCAGTTGTACTAACTACACGTTATCTGTATTGACTGCGAATAAGTTTGATTCAAAAGGGCCTAAATAAATCTCTGAAGCTAAACTATTTGAAATGTCGCAAGTCTTTGAGCTCGAAAGTTTGCCTCTCAATAAGTGAAGTGTATTGTAGACTACAATTTGTAGTACATGGCACTGATGGCACATCAACGTAGGAACATGAAATCAGTGATATATTTTATATTGAGAACTACGGATTCGGAATCAAATTAAAGATGGATCTCTACGACAACTTTATCTTTCAGAGTCAGGAACGGATCGATTTCTGGCACCTCGAACAAGTCGCTGGCTTGATATCATTAATCGTGCATGGGTGAATGGGATGACTAAATTGTGGCTCATGTCATAGGTGTACAAGTATTTTAGTGGGTAAAAAATGGTGAACTTACTTAAAAATGCAGCCACAAAGATTAGATATGGAAGGACGCCACCATAGAACCAGGCAGCAAAAAAGAAAACTACAACGAAGGATGACGCCCATTTCCAGAGCTTAAAAATGATTTTCAGAAGAGTCTTGAGAATAGTTTTAAGTAACGTCCTGGTGGGTACTTGAATCATTGAAGCGGATGGTATGGAAGTAGACGAAACAGAAACACGAACAGATTTACACCCTGCTTTGGGGACTGTCATATTAAGTCCACATTTAAAATTTCAATCGATCTGAAACAAAGGAAACCACACAAAAGCATAAGTTTATATATTAGCTTATTGCGCCAAACATAACCAAAACGAAGATTTATAATGACTTAAAAACCTAAAGACTAACCTCTAATGCAAATTTCATACAAGAACAAGTAATCTCCAGTGTAGTAGTTCTCGAGTTGAGTAAAAAGTTACGTTTTGACTAGATCAGGAATCAGACTACCTGACTTTTGCTTTAATCTAGCTAGTTCTAACTATAAGGATGATTGGGCTTCCGTTTGAACTATACACAGTCAAGTGGTCTTTACTTGGTAGTACTTACAACACGCAAGAATTCTACAATGGTCGAGTAGTTTGTGGAAGACTGCGTGCATACGTTATGTACAAATCAAGAAGCTAAAAAAGTTGGCCAAAACGGAAATACGGTATCCTATTAGCAGGATACAAAGATTTTTCACTGATAATAGAATATTATAACACTTGTCCTCGTCAGTTGTAAAGTCAAAAAAGCAAACATAAAGAAGAACACCCCTCCGTGTTTGAGAAAGTATAATGGAGCCGTAGTCCAATTAAGTCATAAAATTTGCAGCCTTTGATTTAACTGTCCTCATATTTCCAAAAGCAGAATCTGAAATGTTTTGAAAAAACAATAATTTTACGCTTTTCATAAATTCTTGCCAACTTGTAATTTTTTCCATACACACGGTAATTTAGTCTTACCATTAAGTCTTCGTCTTAAATATAGTATCATTAATCTTCACCTCAACACGATCCGATCCGAATTTCATAAGTCAACAGAATCAAGTCTTGGTACCAATTCACAATAGTAAAATACGGGTGGTCTGTAGTTAGCTTACTTCAAACTTAATTGAAAAAGTACTGAATTGCTTGTCCAATCAAATTTAATTAAATGAGCAATCGAGAACCACAACCTGTCTCTCCCCAGAACAAATTTATAACTAAAAAAGTAAATAATCAAACTTACACAATAAAAACTTGACTATACTTTTGCTACAATCACAACAGGACACAACCACAACAAGAGATTGGTATTGGCAGAAAGAATTATGCATAAAATTTGATTAAAAGTGTCAGCTTGCTCAAAGCACTTTTTCATGCATCGCTTACCCAAATATCTTGCCCAACATCTGTTATGGATGAGAGGAAACCAAGCTTAGCGGTGCACTTGCCTGTGTTTGATGCGACTTGTATGCAAATTCACTCTTTGTCAATATCCACGTCCCCTGTGCTTAGGGGATATGAAGATTCCGGAAGTCGCATCATCGGAACATCAAGATTTATGCATACATAATATTATTATAGTATTTTCTTTGAATCTGTTCAAATTTAAAGTTTTATTGTTGAAATCTTATGTCATTTGAAGTAAAGTATCATATTGATCATGTCATATGAAATGGAATGCTTTCTTGACAATAAGTACACTGAATGGAACAATGCGACTAGAGTTATAGGATAGCTTTTAACTTACAATTCGATACAGCTTATTTAATACTTCCTTATAACTACGCTTCCATATATTTAAGTGGTAACAGAGGTATAGTATGGATATCGGATATCCTGTGTCTACTTTTCTTAATGTTCAAATGTCACTTGTCATCATCTTACTCACAAGCTTCGTGCAGTAGCTTTAACTTTACAATACATAGGTTCGGTCAATCAATAGTCATACATAACGTGCGATGGGAAATTTATTAATTACTGGAATATTTTAAGCACAGAAGCTCACCCTTACAAACAGGGTTTTAACACTCAGCACAACAGCAGCAGCACGAAAATGTTAGTAAAATACATTATTGGATGATTCCATTCCATATTATAAGCTAGTCACTTTGTTCATCTTCAATGACAAATTGGAGGAATCTCCTCATTGGAGTCGGAGCATAGTTATCAACAGCATTCCTAATTAATTCAATTTGAAATATGGGTCGTCTATATCTTGACTGGAGGAAGAATGCAGTCATCATCACTAATAACGATATAGTAGTCCACCTATGCCTCACAAACAGTAATCTACTTGTGTAAATGAAAAGGTTATCCCTCCGAATTGGAGCTCGTCGTCGTTGATTGTTGTTGGTTTCATCATTCCACAAATTATGCTGCAAATCTTTTATTTTTCGTCCTCTTATCATTAACGAAGTTTCCTTTCCTCTGTACTCCCGCATTAGCTCGGTAGATTCTTCCAGCCATGGTTCCAGAGATTTAAGCTCGGATGGCAGTTTGGCTAGGGCTTGATGCATGGAGGCAATGTCGGTTAGAGAATTGTCCTGTAAAATCTGTCGAGAATTTCTGAGAACCAATGCGGCGGAAATGAAGATTGGAATGAGATGTGGAGGGTTGATTGATTTTTGGCTGCCAAGAATGTAATCGTATAACCCTATGAAAACAAGAACAAATTAAGGTCAGTTAAAAATTTGTAAGAGTGAAAGGAAAGGCATGAAATATGTTTTATCGCTTTTTACTTACGGAAAACATCAGAGTCGTCCGGTAATGTATGAGAGAACCAGGTGAGAACCCAAGGAAGACAAAACGCAACGGGGCATTTTGCGTCAAGAACAATTTTCTTGTATAGTTTCTCATTTTCCTTTTCAATTATAGCGTAAATTGTATGAATCATTTCATGAGTAGACTCCATCGTCTTTTCCATGTGGGGTCCTAGATTGGTCTCAATCATTTTGTTGAGACACATATATGCCAAATACGGGTTACTCTCCACAGAAGCCACGAG
The DNA here is from genome assembly GCA_001718145.1 of Orchesella cincta. Lineage (NCBI taxonomy): Eukaryota > Metazoa > Arthropoda > Collembola > Entomobryomorpha > Orchesellidae > Orchesella > Orchesella cincta. The sequence goes on along the minus strand of LJIJ01000269.1, from coordinate 137,821 downwards.
TAAGAATGTCAGGGATATATCGTGAAAGCCTTGATAATAGTAAGCTTGAGGGTTCTTTTGTAAAACTGCGAATATGAGATTTGATAAGACTGTCTGCAAGTGATCCTGTTGGGGGTCCGACAAGCCTGGTGGAAAGCGTTTGAGCACACGTGCCACATCCAGCCTAACTAGATTTTGTACTTGTTCTGTTACATCCGGGTACTCCATTTTAAATGTTGTGTCCAGTTTCTTGGTTAACTCTCTGGGTGAGATTCCCAACAACAGCGACCAGGTATGCTCTCTCAAGCCATCTGCAAACAAATAGCAATCAACGTTAATACCACTTTCCTGATAAAAATCAGAATATTTTTTAAAAATGTACACATACTAGACAAGAGTCCACCAGTAGCCATCGCCAACTTTCTCAAGGAACTCAAATCTTTAGACACCAACGCATCTTCAATCTCTTTCTTTTTCGACATGTCAAATGAATCTGAATTGGCAATCGTGCTACACAGTCTAGATATTCCTCTTCTAACTTCCACACTGGATGTTGATGGTGACCTCTTAACAGGATGTAAATCATCACCACTTCCATTGCCATTTGTGTAATAGTCGCCAGCATCCGAGAAACTTGTCATACTGTCAGCTTCCTCAAGGGTAGCTGAGCTAGCTGCCGATGGGACATCACTCCATTAAAAGAGGATCCATCGTCACCATCATCCCCCACACTAGAATTCAAATGTAACTGGTGCTTTCTCTGCGCAATAGGAGTAGCATCCGGATCCAACGAGCTTTTCTCGCCACCTCCCTCATCACTAGTATTAAGAGAATCCTTGGCCGAATAGTACACAGAATTTCCAGAAGTTAAACTGAAAAAGGAACTTTCTCTCGAAGAAATCGTATTCGCAGTTTCTTCTTCCGGACTACTCATTTTGATATCCTCATGTATGTAGTGGTCAAACTTGAATTTAATTTCTTGCAACTGCCCAAATGAAATAATTATATCATGCCACCATGCCTGAAAACAAAAAGTAAAAAATTAAAATTAATACATGTTTTATTGAATAGCAACATTCCTAAGAAAGTAGCAGCTTTCTCCTTGTCTATCTACCTTATCTGTTGTTTTGACTGCAAGCCAAGAATGTTTACAGAAATGCAATCAGAGATTCAGTTGTCAGTTCAGCTCAAAAAATATACCTCAAAACGTTATACAAAAGTTCACCTTCCTAAACAACGCTAAACCAAAAGGTATTTAAACTTCAATTACTCATTTATGGGATTATTAATAAAAATCTAATCAGCTGTACTGGTAAAATACAATGAATTTTGAAAATTGTTCATCTTCTACCTGCTAAAATTTTGATAGTTCCACTAAAATCAATGCAATTAAATGTATTGAAAACTGCAAAATCCTGGACGACCAGAGAGAGATTGTCTCCAGCCCGCATGATTTCCTACAGAACTGAGAAAGAGTGTGCAGCAAAACCCTGGAAAAATGAAGAGTTTTGGACTAAAATATTCCAAAAGGAGATTGACATTCAAGATTCAATGTTCTGAGCTTGGCTAAGCAAGACACCGACCGGACTATTTTGAAGAAGGCATGAAAAGTACATGCGCGTCGAAAGGTTTTGCCAGAAAAAAAGGATAATTGCCCTTAACGCACTATACGACATATTCGGTTTTGGAACCTCGGTACTAATAATTTTTTTATTGTAAAATTTATAATTAAAAAAAGATTCTCATGTCCCTGTCGCTGTCCGCGCAACAAGAAATAGTCGCGGAGCCAAAGGTTCGCAACTGGAGACAATATTGCATTTAGTGAGCGCATACCTTTTGAAAGATTTGAAGTTGAACTAAGGGCGCGATTTCGATTAAAATCTTAAGCCAGTCGGGCCCTGGAATGTTGTGCCCCCTCACGAAAGAGCCGTTTACATGGACTTGTAGAGAGAGAAACAATAAGTCTTGAACTTTGAATACTTCAAATATTACTGATAATAAATAACGTATCACGATACTTTTATGTTTGATTGTGAAATTACGAATTGGCACAAATAAATATCGGATTTTTGTCTACAAAAATTAACTTTGCGTAGAGTGTCAATCGATTTTATTTTATATGCTTTATAGGTCTCTTATATGGGTCACACTTGTACATCCTGTTGATCTGGCAATGCATCGATTCGCGTGATGTCTCCCAGCGTAGTTATCTCGTCCAACCCAGGAGTCTTAAGGCAATGTTTCTTCGTACTGAGGTTATAGTACGGACGGGAGCGGTCTCTGCGGCAAAAGCATTGTAGGAGTAATGGCATAACACTCCGATACACATAATGTTCCAGAAGTTGGACAATTCGAATGCTTTTGAAACTCCACGGCCAATAACTATCCAAGATTAGAATTATGCTTACTGCAGTTTCAAGATGGTTAAAGGGACAATTAACAATTTTATATCCTTACTGTCTCGGAATGTTGTTCATATAATTGTTTATATATACTATCACGATCGTGTCTTGACTGCTCGGTGCCAAAATCCCAGCTGTGCATGCACCTGGATTTTTTAAAGAAGCAGCAAAGCTAGATCTGTCCTGTATGGCAGAAATGCACAAATATTAGTTGAAATTTACATGTTTACAGTTTACCAGTTTCATGATTAATTTGTGGTCTTGTAGCATGGCAAACGCGGACCCAGATTTTAACTGTTGACTCCTTCGCGGATCCTCCAACATATGCAAAACAACCTTGGTTGAGATTGTTATTCTTAACAAGAGTGAGTCTGGTTGGTTCTTTTTTTAAACTCTATGGCAAGTTTTTGACTCAATACTCCAGCCATAACTTGGTATATAGGCCGTTCGGCTCAGTTGGAGCCATTCAACCAAAATTTTAAATCAAGTTAAGATTGAATAGACGAATGATGATCTGCCTTCTTAAATAGATGATATCTTAGCGGGAAACTCCGGATGAATGAAAGTATGGAACCACTTCATTTCGGCCAACGTGGAGCTCATGGAGCCTGCTCTTAAAACCAGCAGGAAGGATTATGTCACCTCAAAATCTTTCCGCATTTTCATGAGGCAACTAGCTGTAGAAATGCCAACGCCACTGCTGGGGAACTGCGGTTCGAACGCCACTATTATTCCCCGTGAATAATTCCAACAGCTAGGAACCCAGTATAGAAACACGAGAAACCTTACTGGGTTCAAGGCATTTTGCCGGAAATAAACTTTCAAATTTTTCAAATATTTGCCGACAATGAGCTTTATACTCTTGCCTGGCATAATCCCAAATGTTTGATAAGAAATGATACCGTTAGTTGCAACATGAGCTCAGTTTTATATGCATAGAAGTATCGTCAACAATTTGCTCACTTTTCTCTGAAAGGATTGTTTTAGCGGCACTTATAATTGTTTAAGTTTACTATTCGCTTTCTAAAATCCATTATTGCGCTTGCCGCTACTGTCCTTCCATTAAGGTCTGTTAGGCTTACGGTAGTGGGTTTGGTTTTAGTCATCAACACACTTCCAACAAAGCTAGTATTTATTTGCATAGCACTTGTCGGCATCCGTCCTAGTCAAGTATTACCGAAATCATATCCGTGTTTATTTTGTGTAGGAAGTAAAGTTGGTATAACTGTTCCATGATTACTGCTGTTGACACTGATACGTATTCATTACAAATAGAGTTGTCACATCTAATTTTGTTTTGTATGTCACGCACATTGACTAATTGAGTGGAGGTCTTCTAATTCATGGCTTAGGTTTCCTCCTTTTCTCCAATTTGTTAAAACTACTAGCTTCCATTTCTGCATCTTCATGAATGGTCAAATCTTGTGAAAACTTTGTGCATGGCAATATAGTACAAGTTAAGATTTTTAGTTGTGGTTAAAATCATCCTAATCAAAAACTCAGCAAATGAATGCGAGTACAACTAGGTTTGCCGCTTGCATTTAATTTATGCTTGCCAAAATTTGTTATGTTAATTATTCATCGAATTGAAAGGCTTCATTTAAATAATGCAGATAAAAGACTTCCGCTCTCCCAAAACAGCTAAAATTAGCAACTCGTACAATTTTAAATATTTTGTTCTGCAACTCATTACACTGCCATTATTCCCCCTTTACACAATATTCGACCTTTTTCACTTCGATATTATCTGTCACACGAATTTCCTTTGATGGCTTTATAGCCTGTTCTGTTCCTGCTTGTATCGCATGTTATGTAAATAAACTGCAGGTATACCACTAACGTTGTGGCGTCAATAATTGTGCCCATCTCATCAAACATAGCAGTTGTGTTGCAAAATGTGCATACAAAGGTGCAACGAAAATGCTTCATGTAACCATCGATAACGATTGTGTCTCGCCACATTCACCATTATGCTAATGCTTCAATAAAGACAACTAGCTGACGACTAACCCATTCATTCAAGTAATGCCAAGTCGTAAATTAACGTGAGTAGATAGTTATATCATTGCAAAAAATTGGTTTGTGGTTTGGTCACCTATCGGTCAACCATGTTTGGTGCTTCCTTTACAAACGAAATGCAGTTTTGAGTTACATCTTACATAACAAGATTCTTCCTTAACCAAAAAAGATCTTTTGAAGTGAATTTGTTGAAATATAATCATATGAACACTCATTATACACTATTATCTAACGAGTGCTATATCCAATCAAGTCCATATGCATTTTCAAATAAAGGGAATGCACTTTTAATAAAATTAACAATATAGTAATGTCGCTCGTTTTAAAGCAATCTTTTTTATTTGTTAGTGAGATGTTATTTGATAAAGAAAAAAGATAGATGATAGCAAATTTTTATGTAAGTACAAAAATGAAGAGCAACGTTAGAAAAAACATTGCTGTCAAACAAGCCGTGTCCACGTAGAAATCTTCTTCAATCCTCTTCCTCAGCGTTGAAAATGCATGTCATTCGTAGAAACAGCTATAATGCCGGAAGTGAGCTAATCTTTTAGGTAGTCTGCTAGTGCCAAAACATTTTTATACCAATGTTTTTCAACATTGCGTCAGTTAATTACAGCGTGCTCGTATCCAATTACACCTCGAAAATAATCAGTTCAACACTTTTCGAAAATAATAATTTAGGTACTAGCTCTATCACGCTTTGCAAAGAAAATGACCTTCATTTGAATTAAGTTGCTTGACTCTTATACCTAATTTTAGGACAAATGTAATATATAAGAGCGTTTTCGGCCGGGATATTTTAGCTAAGCAAATAGTTTTACACAACTGTAAAACGATTGTCATTTGCAAATTTCGTTGAATAAATATGTCCATTTTAGTCAGGCCAAAATTAGGAATGAAATCTGTCTCATTTAATTTTGCGAAACTTTGTTTTAAGTAGGTAAACGAGAAAAGTTGGGATAATGCATTTCCCCCATTCGCAAATATGGAAAGTAAGTGCACTTTAAATAGGTAAATAATATGAATAAATTTACATGAATGTGTTTTGCATTTTGCTCATTGCATTGAACATTCCTAAAACTTGTAAAAAGTACGGTAACTGCAAGCAAAAACAATTCTGCCTAAAAAGAATCAAATGCACATGTGTTTATACGCACTTTTTGGGTCATTGAATGCTTCAAACCGGTTTCATTGACTTGACATCAGCATTCAAAGGCAACTTGAAGCGATTCTCAACTCAACGTGCACGGCATGCATCATCACATCATGCACTTCACAGAGCTTTGACTGAAAGCGCAGGTTCATTTCAGCCAAAGGGAAAGTGTTTTACAGATTTCGATATAAACAGCCAACAACAGAAAAATATATTGAATGAAAGCCAAAATGAACTCACAAGAATTTGTCGAATTAACTCTGCTACAGGTTGGGATTGTAATTACTGCAACAGACAATAGGCACCTTGTTTTATTTCCAAGTAAAAAATTAAGCTCGATTATTAGACGTTGATTAATAAGATGTAGGTTTTGGGACTTGTAGCACCGTTTAAAGTATTTAGGAACGCAATAGCATATGATGTTTGAGCCTATTACTTTACGATTATGATGATGAGCAAAAAATAGTTTGAGCTCATTCTGTCAATCCTTTCGCAATCTGACCTAAAGGCCATTTTTGCCAACTCGTTAAACTGACAAAAAACGCATCGTTAAAACGTAACATCCCTTCTGGATCATTTCCTAATGGTTTTGCGGTGAAACTCAAAGAATTTTCCGCATCCGCACGGAAAAAACTAACATTAGCACCACATTTATCACCGCTTCCAGCACCCACTCTTCCTCACCAAAGGCTAGACATAAAGAATCAAAACTCATTAGCCTAAAAGACATCATTTTACAAAGCAAAAGTCAACAAAGGTGCGATTTTCACTTATGAGCCTTGAAGCCACAAGTGGTTTGCAGTTGTGTTAATGCGCGCACACGCATTTTTATCTGATTGCAACAACTGCATGGGCATTATTTCGATCACTCATAATAGCTCAAGAGTAATGCACTCTCGAAAGTTGGATATTTTATAATAAAACTAACAAAGAATCCGGTCTACGTTGTAATTATTGATTATGCCTCTCAAATAATGCAACTGGCAATCAAATCAAAGTTCCTTCACTTCACCTTCGATCTTTTTCTGTTATGACATGACAATTTTGAGATAATGAGACCTGTTCACCAGTATACAAATATACAATTGGGACAGATGACAGTTCACTGTCTGTATACCTATCTTTGTTGATAAATAATTGGTGAAGCTGTGATTCATTAACTTGACAAGCTGTACATCATCAAGCGGTGTGATAACTAGTCCCTTCAAAGAATATAAAGATATATACGGTCACATAAAAATAAATGCAGATCATCTATTTCTAAATTCTATAAAAATATACATGCAATACATACCAGAATATAGGGAAGAGGTTTTCTTTTAAAAATCCAAGTATTTGTTGCCAACACGTGGAAACCATGTACCTTTGACAAGTATTCATATATTTGCATATAAAAAGTGTCTACTGCATATTAAAGCTAGTGGCATTAATGATGTGGTGTGGTGGTGGGGATGATGTCGTTGATAATGTTTGCATTTTGGTTTCGAATGTGGTAATATGGGATTGTGGCAGGAACTATAAGCGAAGAGATCATTATTTGCAAGGGATTCCTCGCCTTATCCGGTCACGACGACGAACAGTACAGCTTGCTGTACTACCTTCACCTTGCTTTGGTAGGTACGTGTGTATATCATTATACCAAACAAGTAGGGCTTGTAGGAAGCGAGTGTAGCACAGGCAAAAAAAATCTTGAGACAAGCAAATGAAAAGCACGTTAAGTATTTTGTTGACTCTCCTTAATAAAAATTCGATGAGCCCAACTCACGTCACTCATTCAACCTGTGCAAACTGAACGGACAGGAAATGCTCTCATGAAAAAGGAGGGGAAACAAAGCTTTAGAAAAGGTTCGTGTTTTGCGAGTGGAAAAATTGAAAACGACAAAAATTTGAAGGCATGTACGTGTGACTAGTGAAAAGTGAGGCTTGTATATCATTGCATGCAGTTTTGTGAAACTGGAAAGTTTAAGAAACATTGTGGGTGCTACAAATTCCTTACAATGAAAGGTAGAGTGATGTTCTCGGTGATTTGTGTGGTGCTTTCGGCGAGTCAGCTAATTTTTGCTCAGCCACCGTTCCTCTTTCATCGAAGGCAGGGCTCGTGGGGATTCCCGAATGAGATTCATGGGAATGTGGGTCCTATGAGACCTGGTCCACCGCCTGGAGTTTTAGTGGCTGGACATATTCCTCCAGGTACCGGCAACGTTCTAAATAACCTACATATCAATTGCTCTAGTTTATGCTAAAAAATGTTGTGTGTAGGTGCAAGGCTGTTAGGCCCTGGTCATCCTGGAGCAAGACTTGTCCTATCTTCCCCATCACCACCACCACAAGCCAGATGGCCAAGCCATGGTCCACAAATTCAGAAAGCAAAAGAGTCTTCTCATTTTGAATATGAAGTATTTCCTCACCCAATGCATCGTGTTAAAGTAAGTATTACGGCACAAGTTCTTTCACAAAATTCGATAAATTGAGTATTAAACGAGGCATAATATTTCCAGCCTCCAACAATTTTGAGAGCGGGTCCACAGGGTCCACAGGGTCCACCCCCTCCCCCTCGTCCCTCAAGTTCTGAAATGACTCAGGAAATAATGAGACTTTTAGCCGCTGAGGGTTCCACCGCTAGACCAAGTCTAGTATCATTACCTCCAGGAAGACTTCAAAGCCGTACTGATCGCCCTCCAATGATGCGCCACCAATAATCATGACACCAAGACCAACCCCAGCAGGGCCCACTGACTCAGATTTCCAGGAAGGTTATCGCATCCTTAGTGACCTTTTTATGGAAGATTCTAATGGAGATATTCGTAATAATTTGGTTGGTGGAAGCGAAGTTTCCTTCAACGGAGGAGCTTATCACCCATTCACAAATGCAGATGCACTTATAGCCCACCAATCAACAAAAGATGCCATCACAGCCACAAATGCAGGTACAGTCACAGCAGCAGCAACAGCAGGTCCAAGTCCAGTCGTCCTCACCACCACCACCACCACCACCAACTCCACCGGCACAAAAGGTGCAACCACAAAAGCAACCAGAAAATGAGACAGTTGCAGCTGGAAGTGAAACTGATATGCAAATAGTTCCTGCAGAAGAAACACCACTACCGGCTTCCATTGCTGAATCCGAAATGGAACCAAGTGCCCAGCCTTCTGCTCAAATGGAACAATCAGAGTCTGCATACGGTCCACCTCAATTTGGAAATGGTCCCCCACCCCACAGTTCATTCATGTTTACTGACCCAAACGAGGGTCCAGGCGGATTCACCATTCATGATAATGGCTATGGTGGCCCACCTCCACCTTTCCACCCCGGCGGCAACTCAATCAATCCAGGACCAACACCTCAGCGTGGACAAAATAATGGGGTTAAACCAAATCCTGCACAGCAGCAACAGAAACAAGCTTCTCAAAATAGCGGTTATAAAACAGTGAGTAATAGCCTTCGCAGTGGACCAAATGGCAATCTCCAGGGGCCAATCATGATGTTGCCAATTTCTCCAAACAACATTAATAATAATCAACCACAGCCTTCTTCTGAAGAAGTGCAGTATGCACTAGGAATTTTAGCCCGTTATGCATCCAAACAAGCTCAACCTCAGCAGCAGCAGCAACAACAGACATCCTCAACTCAGATTCAGTCTTATGGTTCACCGCCGCAAAACCAGCCATCCCCAAGTGCATATGGGGGAGCTCAGGATCAACAGAATTCTCCCAGTCAAAATTATGGAGCACCTCAGAATCAACAGAATTCTCCCAGTCAAAATTATGGAGCTCCTCAGCAACCTACTTCAAACTCCGATTACAGTGACCCTCAGCAGGCTTCTCTAAGCTCAAATTACGGTGCACCTGAACAGCAGAAATCTACACCTAACTCTGGTTATGGAACCCCTTCTCCAAACTCAGCATACGGAACCCCTCAACAAAAACAACAATCTACCACAGTATCATCTTACCTTCCATCATCCAGTTATGAAATTCCACCACAAGGGAACCAAATCCAAGGGCCTTCCACTCAATACGGAACGACTGAAGAAAGTGCAATAACCATCTCTGCCTCTAACCAACTCGACGAATCCTCACCTTACCCAGTTTACGGCCCACCATCATCATCCTACGGAGTTGGTCCTACCGGCATTATTGGAGCAAAAGTAGAAGCCTTGAAAAGCATCCAATCCGCAGTACAAGGAGGTTTCCGTTCAATCACAGGACTCAAAGCAGGTATTTTAAACGCCGGGCTCAACGCAATCGGAAGTCTAGGACAAGCCAAAGGACAAATCGCAAATTCACTTAAAATTCCCGTATTGCCCCAAAAAGAAGGCTATACCGCTTACGGCGCTCCCTCTTCCCCCCAACCAACATACGGACCCCCTGAAGACTCTCCCCTTGGCTGGGGAGCCCCTCAAACTTCCACCGCAAGTATAATCAACGGAGTCAAAGATCTTGTTGGTCAAGTCACAGGAACAATCGCTCAAACTGGTAAGGCTGCAGTTGGAATTGGGCTGAGTAAAAACCAATTTCTCAAAAACAATTTCGCCATCAAGGGACAAATGTTTACAGACACCGTGTCCAAGAAAATTGCCAATAAGAATCAGTACTTTCAAAACGTACTGAAACATGTTCAATCAATATTTGATGCGGCAACAGCGAGACCGAACACAGGGGGTAAGAACCCGTGGTAGTTAGTATAGTAGTTTATAAGTAGTACTTTTTAATCCAATCATTTTACAATTTTTTTAAATCTTCTTAAATAACTTTTGCGGGATTATGCGGCAGGGTGATGTGATGAGGGTTTCTGATATTTTATTACGTGTTTACACATCTCCTGCAATTCTTCTTATCAATTAGGTTCAGTATTACATGTTTATCTTATGGGTGCTACCTGCTATTTTCTAGTCTCATTTATGTACATACTTTACATTACTTTAAGTCTTTATATACTCGTACCATGTTGGATATTATTATTTTATTTTTATTATTTTTATACGCCACTAATTTTAAGGGATTTTATTATTACATTCTAGTAGATTACTGTCATTGCTCAAATTGTTTAAAGTTTTCCCCAACTAAGCCGATCGAATTAGAATGAATGAGAATAAAGATTTACCCAAATGCTAGAAATTTTCAAACCCGTGACAAAACTTTCTTAGAACATTACATTCTGAAGAGTTCACTGCTCGAATTCGATGAGCAATTAATCATTAAGGATGAGCATGCATGCAATACATGTATATCCAATCGTCGTACGTGCGCCTCACATTATATTTTCAAGTGCCATTTTATTTCTAACACTTTATTCTAAACCCCATCCCATCTACTATCATTTAGATAGAAAAAACACGAAAATCTACATTAATATGGGATTGTTTATGATGATGGTAAGGTCTTGAGTATAAAAAGTACTCACAATTTCATTTTTGAGTCAAGTCATAAGAAGCTGCCTGACGGCTTTTAAAAAGCTGAAAAAATGGGACTTAGCAAGATATAATGTAGAAACGAAGAAAAATCTACGAAGAATCTGCTGCCAATCTTATTTTGAAGTGTATATCTCCACTATCCCCATTCATTTTCCATACTGGCTTGTCCTCATCAATAATAAAGTGGAAATAAAACTGTAGTCCTCCTCCTCCTCTCCTGATTGTTTATTCAATAGAGCCCAGAGACTTTTTCTGTTATAATCTATCCCGTTGTTCTTACAATGTGCACAAATTGCAATTTTTAGTCATGTTGAAGAAACTTTCGATTTTTTGATGCACTTTTATTACTCTGAGCAAACATACCCCTTGTTTTCACCTGAGCATTAGCATACCAACACTAATTGCAAATTGCTCATCATGCCTGCCTTTTCGTATCACTATTCATTTGTCAAAGGAGACACGTAGCACTCGTTATAAATCCGGTTAAAAAATACGCGGCTTGTATACTATTACGTGCCCTTGAGACAAGATCGAGTAACGTGATTAGCAGCTAAATTAAAACAAAGGAGGTTTCTCTACCTACATGTAACTATCGATTGATTCATATTTCACCAGTCAAGAAGACATTGAAATTTTTTTGTATCTTGTTTTGTAACAATTTACAAACATGTTAATAATATTATACATTTTGCAGCTGCAGTTAATATGAGGTATGCTGTTAACAACAATTTTTTTTAGAATTTCTCCCATTGATTTTTGTGTCGCAACCTTTAATGCTACACATTATGTTGATGTGTATCATTTCATCACATCAGATCAGGAAAAGTTTTTATTTTGAATAATTGGAAGGCAGCAGCCTGTCCATTCTGATTGTTATTACGTTGTTTTTGGCGTATTGATTTTGAAACTGTTGCAATAAACTGCAATGCAATAACATTGTTGACCTTAGCCTTCAACTTTTCAAATATGAACCTGAGAAGGGCCATGCCACAACCAATAATGAGTAGTCCAAAAGGGGCATAAAGTTGCTGAATGGTAATTGCTTTAACGTAACTTTCTTCCTTTTTTAAACTTGTCACCCCAACTTGGTGCTCCCATCGGATCCTCTTCTTTAAAATTTCGTTAAAGTCCATTTTCTTCCATTGGCTTACCAACCCCACGTCTCTAAATCTTCGGAGCATCTCGTTGAACTTGTCCATCCAAATGTTTCCCTTTTCCATAACCACGGACATGGAGAGAAGCAGCGTGGTAGCGGGTGACACAACAATGTTTGCTCGTCCAAATCGATCGCTCAAGTTTCTCGCTTTGACAAACTCATAAGCTCCAAAGTAGTGGATGCAGCTGTAGCGTCGTTCCATGGCTTGAGTGAAGCAACTGCTGGAATCTGTGACGAGGGACATGCGATCCACAATCTTGATGAATGATGTGCTTGTCGAGGATTTGAAATGGTTGTAGGCTGAGCCACCATAAAATTGGAGTCCGATTTCGTACTTGGAATCTGCCAGTTGCTCAAAGGTTCTTGGGTAAATTTCATTTATGGGGAAACTTAAGAATCCAAAAAGTTTTTCTCGAAATGCTGCTGTCACAACTAGCGAGAATAGAAGCCAGGTGGAGCAAAAGACACGGATAGGAGTTGCTTCAGGGCTGTTCCCAGAATTCTCCAAAAGTGTTGATGCCACAAAACGAAATATGCTTGCCGAGTTTTTCAAATATTTATCAGTTTGATTTGTTAGCTTTTTATACATTTTTAGAAGAAGGAACAAGACCAGTTGAGCCAGAAGCACTGCCGTTATGGTGGCGACCCACATGAATGTTTGGAAAGGCCAGACTATAGCTTTCCAGCTGAGACTTGGAGGTATATTTCCACAGCTGAATGTTAAGTACTCGATTTCAAACACGTCGGAAAACTCAACGAATGGATATTTGTCGTAAGTGTTGCCGACATTAAAACCCATGTCAACATCCGTTTCTAATACGTCTTTCATTACCCCATTCCAACTATAATTTGTCTTGTTTAAAATGCCTACAGCAAACCGATGAGATTTTCTGACTTGAAATGTAAAGTTGAATTTAGATTGGAGAGCTTCCTCAACCATAAACTTGTAGAGACCACGAACAAGACGGAAGGTTCCATCAGGCTGCTTCGAAATACTGACTCTGGGCTGAACATTTGGACCGCATGTTCGGAGCAATGCTCCTTCAAAAGAATGAAGAAGGTCTGGAAAAACGGTTGAAAACTTTAGATTGTCTTGCAGCATGGAATCCAAAGACAAAGTCTGAAGTTGCTTTCCCCCATTGTTGCAATGCAGACATAGCGTGTGAGCACTTTGTATAATGTTTTGATTTGATGTAAAAACCACCTTAAATCTTGTCCGAGTTGCAAAATTAGTAGATAGTAGTACATCTTCAGTAATTTTTATTGATGGCGATAGAATTATGTAAAAGTCTTTGCTACGCTTTGTTATTTCCAAAGATTTCTCCAAAATTGTGTTGTTTTTTGTTCTGGCTAACAGTATCAGCACAACTAAACAGTGTTCTTTGTGTTTGCGGAAGCTATACAGCTCCAGTTTCGGTTGAATTTTTAGTTTTGCAGTCTCGATTGGATTCAGTTGGTTAAATTGGTACGATCTTAAGTTTATAACTTTGATAATCTGTCTTTCTCCAATGGATTGTAATGGTTCGGAATCATCGACCTTGCCTTGAAGGGTAGTATTTTCATGAGATTCCAGAATCAATTTTGTTTCACATGAATGGAAAAGTTTAGTAAACAAATTTTGTATAAATTCTGTTTTTAGAGGAGAGGACCATCCACCACGATGGACGAGTAGAACGGTTAAGAAAACCCAATTCGGGAGATGCAAATAACACATTCTGTGATCTATTGGAGTAAATCGATGATGCGAAATTGTTGATGTGAAATTTGTAAATGAGCCCTGAATTAAATCTTCAAGCCATCTTTATAAAGCTTCAAACCTAGTCGGTACTTTTTTCCTGAATGTCTCATTATATCATGTATTTTTGTTTACATCAATTGAATAACAATGAAAATGTTTGGTTGCAGAACTCTTACGTATCCATTATGTCATGAAATGTCATTTCTATTTCCTGTACACCCACATAAAACGACATTCAAAGGCCCATTACGGATAAAAAATACATATGTATGCTTAAAAACTAATCACTTTGGAGGAAAATCAATTCTATTAATTTGTGGAAATTTTACTTGCGTCATACTTAAGAGGACAGGTCAGGTTGACTGACCTGCTTAATGTGAATTACAAATATTGTTAACATGGAGTAATTAAAGTACTCAGAAGCAATTAATCAATTTTGAGTTGCATACCCTAATTGCAAACTGCACCCGATTCCTTAAGTGATTGAATTTGGAGTTCTAAAACCCTTCCAACTTTCCAGTCAATTAAGAAAAAAGTTGTTGTAGTATATCATGACGTTATAGCGTACGTAAAAGAAATACTCTTGTAGGACAATAAAAACCCAATTAAATTTATTTGATCCTTGCTCCACGAGAAAAACTACAGCTCCAAAAATCGATCCCAGACATAGGATTCCAAACACCCCTAAAAGTTGATTTAGCCTGATGGCACGAACATGTTCATCATGACTTGTCTCTTTAAAAATTCCATTTTCCATTTCCCATCGGACTCGTGTCTTGAGAATTTTGTTAAAATCCATCCTCTTCCACTCGGCCACCAACCCCGTGTCTCTCACCCAGTTTATAACGTTATTAAACTTTTCCATTAGCAGATTGTCCTTCTGCATAATTAAAGTAATTGGAAGGAACAGCGTTGATGCAGGGGCAACAGCGATATTTGACATTCCATGTCGATCACTTAGATTTCTCGCTCTGACAAACTCTGCTGCGCCATGATAATGAATGCATGTGAACTGCTTTTCCAATGCTTTTGTGAAGCAACGAATGGGATCCGTTTCCAGAGACATTCTTTCACTGATTTTATGCAATGCTCCGGTTTTTGATGTTTTTATGTGATTATATGCCGCTCCTCCATAAAACTGCAACCCAATTTCAAAGTTTGAATCAGCTAGATCTTCAAAACTCTGGGGAAGAACGACCTGAAGAGGAAATCCAAGAAAGCCAAAAAGTTTCTCACGGAAAGCGTTGGACACGATGAGTGAGTAGAAAAGCCAGATCCCACAAAATATTCGTATATGCCACGCTCGCGGGTCGGCAATGGATTGATCCAAAAAAGTAGAGAAGAGATAGCGAAAAATTGCTTCAGGATTGTTGATAACTTGCTCCTCGGTTCTACTACATTTCACAAAGATGAACATGACGAAGCAAGCAATGATAAATGTTACTGAGGTAGCTATCCACATGTCTTTGCGAAAAGCCCAGAATATAGCTTTCCAACTGAGGTATGGAGGTCTCTTGCCAGAACTGAATGTCAAATATTCTGCTTCAATCATGGAACAATATTCAATGAAAGGGAATCTTTGGAAAGTTACCCCAACGCTGAGACCAACATCCACACGATTTTCCAGCACGTCTTTCATTATGCCGTTCCATTCCTTCTTGGCATCCTGGTTTCCCACTGCCCATTTGTGGGACTTGTTGATCTCGTAGGAAAAGTTGTAGCGAACTTGAAGAGCATCTTCCACCAAATACTTGTATAATCCACGGGTCAGCTTGTAAGAGCCGTCAGGCTGGAGGATGAGGGTGAAACGAGGGGGTATTTTTGGAGCACACATTCGGATTGTTGCACCGTTGAACTCTGTCATGTAGTCCACGAACAGAGTAGCTTTCAAACTAGTTGAATCTTCATGGATTTTAATGAGTTTAGGTTTGCCAAGATTGCAGTAAAAACATGATGTAAAAAATTGAACAGTTGAAGAATCATGAACCAACGCTATCTTGTTTCTTATTCGCAAACCAACTTCATTTGATAATAGCACCTTACTTGCTGATTTTAAATTGGAGGTTATGAAAAAGAAATAATCGTTGGTAAAACTGGATGACTGCAGTTCACTGGAGATAGCTGATTGATTGTAGTGTGATGCCGTGAAATTGCCACCTACGTTTTCCGACAGAAATAATATGAAAATTTTATAGGTACAAGATTGATGTCTTCGAATCAGGTCTGCTTTTGAGTCTGTGGCATAGATGGTAGAAGGGGTTCTTTGAAAATTTGCTACGTTGCTGTTTTCTGACTCTAGTAAGTTTAGCAAGGGCAAAAATATCGTATCTAGTTGTGTAGATTTTATATTTAAGAGTTTATTAGCGTTTGAATGGAGTTGAACTGACGCAATGGATACATCACAAAATTGGAAATTGTCACGAATAATGTGATACAGAATTGTTGAAACTCGATCATTTTCGCTATTAAGCGATAAGGAAGTGGAAAAATGCAACATGAAACACGTAATAAACCAAAAATGAAACATTTTAAATAAATTTTTTGTAAACGGACTTTACTTTACAATTAGATTTTATGTAGGCGTCGTTTTGAGAGAGAGGTGTGTGGCCTACTTTCAACTTAACTTCTAAAGCCATAGCTTATCGCTATTTTATAGTCTGCGAGTCATGTTACATTTATTGAGATCAAAGATAATTTTAATAACATTGAGTGTGTTGTGACTGGATCCACTGTAAAGTAATTAAGTAGGGTCGAGGAGAGTTCGCTATAAAACATCACGTGGACGTTTGAAAGTAAAAGACTTGACATTTCTGTCCACAAGTTTTCGTTTCTTGAATGGAACATTTGTGTTGCCTGAATTATTGACATGCTTTTCCAAACCGACTTCTCGAGAGCGCTGTGACAGGTTTGTGTCAGTGTTTCCCATTCCATTTTTCACACTTCTCGCTTCCATCTGATTCGTGGCTACTGCAGCCAACGTTGACAGAGCTGCTAATGCTGGGTCTGCATAATGAGAAGCAGAAGAGGCTGCATTGTTCCCACCTGCTGAGAAAATTGCAGAGTTTTCAACAACTTGAATGTTGCAAATACTTCTTGTCAATGAATTTCCTCCGGTTTCAGTTTCATCTATGAAAATCCGTGCCTTTGGAGAAACCGTGGTTGTCACCACATTTGGATTTACTTCCACGAGGCAAGGAACACCCGCGGCTGTGGGCAATTGATCCTGTCTAATAATACAAACCTTTTAATTTAATTTGCATCAAATATTATAATTTAAGCAGATATGTTTATTTAAAGAACCTGAAAGCTTCTTGTTCAATTCCTTGAGCTGCTTCAGCTGCTGAAAGAGATTTCTCAACTTCCTCCAAAATTTTAACGATACCTTCAATCACTCGCTTTTGATTGTCAGAAGCAGCTGTCTTCCTATCACTCCTTGTAGATATTTTTCGAATTTCATCTGCATCCTGAACAAGTGATGCAATAGAACCTATTCCAAATTCGAATAGACACAAACGATGTTTCATTTCTGATAACTTCTTGCGCAACTTTTCACTTTCTCGCATTTCTTCAAATTCAATCTGTTGATGATCCAAAACCTTGTACACTAATTGATTTACTGCAGCCATTTTGAGTAAACTGTTTGGCTGTATATCAAGTTGAGCCAAAATGCATTTTCACCTGCATGCAGAATGCAAAAGGGAGCAGGACCAATCCTATGAATTCGTTGTAATGAAATGCAGCTAACCCCTGAACATTGTATATTATGCATCTATTTTTTCAGTACAAACAAATAACACGCGTTCGTTGTGAATAAATTATTTATTGTTCGTTTCCCAGCTAAGTAACTCTTTTTAAAGTTTGTTGTAAGAGTAAACTAAAGCCGGCTTCCGTATATCTCATAGTTAATGCTATTTTAAAAGAAAACTTCCGTGTTTGTTCCCTTTTTGTTTACATACTGCCATTCCGAGGCAACATATTGGATTATTCTTATTTACTGTCATTTCGATTGATTGAATCCATTTGCATGACAAGCCACACATGCAGTCCCAGAGAATCCGCTGAATAAATGCAATTTTTTTTGCATGAAAATCATTCAAAATAATAAATACGCTTTGTAAATTATTCTACCTGCGCAAACACTGCTGTTCATTTTTGCAGAAAAGGTGGAAAGGTGTTTGAACATGTTTCCTTGCACGATTTTTTAATCTAACGAAACTGACAGTAGTAATAATAT
Organism: Orchesella cincta; assembly: GCA_001718145.1. NCBI lineage: Eukaryota > Metazoa > Arthropoda > Collembola > Entomobryomorpha > Orchesellidae > Orchesella > Orchesella cincta. The sequence goes on along the minus strand of LJIJ01000269.1, from coordinate 119,726 downwards.
CACAAGTACAAACTTCATATGTTCATAAATCTTTCTACTACATGTAAATTCACAAAATGTCAAAACGAGAAATATCCCATATCGTAATACATAACGTAATAATCGTTTCCTGTCCCGATTCTCTGTGCCGAAACCGGTACATGTTTGTAAATCATATGGACGTCATCTCAAGAAAAGGATTAAAGTGTCAAACAAAGAATACAAATTATGACTAGACGACAAAGTATTGGATTTTGGATTGCATAACTTTAACACCAAATTTTTTACCCATGTGCCCATTTTAAATTCTAAACTTTGTAGCAGCAATGCAATACAATCCATTTATCATTAATTCAAAATTAAATGATAATTAAGAACATTTTTTAAAGAGCTTCATTAATTTTTTAATCAACAAATCAAGAGCAGGAATTTCATATATCACTTGCCACCATTGTGGAATATATAGGATTCTTAAATTTTTTTTACGTATTTAATTCAAATAATGAATAGTCTCCTTCATTTAGTTTGCATAACCAGTAAAATATGAAACCCAAATATTCAAATTTCGATGGAAAACAGTAAGGTGAAAAAGATTAATCTTTCGACAGCTAGTTGAGTTAGCCTCTTTACAACTCAAATTATAAAGGCATACATAATACAGTATACCTATTAGAATTTGAAAAGAAGACGCTCATACTATGTGTAATTGCAACCGCAACCATTGATTAGCTGTAGAAACAAATAATTAAGTTGGGACAATATCTTTAAAAAATTATAATACTTGCCAAAATTGCATGCAAACTTCGTCACCATTTTTGCAAAAGGGCTTTTCTTTGAAATATCTTCATAGACTGTACGTATATCCTAAATAGCAGACATTAGGTACATATGCAATACATTTTGCAATATAATGTTGCATTTTTTAAACTTTGACATATTGTAGGCGTGCCCTTAGTTTGGATAGATCATCACCCATAAATATACGTATTTACAAGGGGTAATGATGACACTACTACAATCAAAATTCACCCCATCCTTCCTTCAATAACTTTGCATGATTTCACAATGTCCCATAAAAATTTAAAAGGGTTATTAGTCAATGTCTCCGATCCCGATCTCGAAAAGAGTTACAACTTCCATCATTTAATAATGGGAGCCCAATTTTTTTTAAGGAAAACGATCTGTAACAGTCAACTTATCAAAAGCAGAGGCTAGGCGCAATGCTATATCTTTCGGTTTAGTTGTAAAGTGAAGAAGCATTCCCAAATAAACAAAATGATTGAACATCATCATCATGTACTAAATACATGGTAAAAGTAAGTCAACCCTTTTTTGTTTTTAATGTAATTAGAGACTTTTATGCATTTTTTAATAAATGGTTACTTGCTATGCATATAATTTTAGCATAGTATACAAAATTTCATATAAACTTACTCTGGTAAATAATATTAGGTAAGATGTACCTATCAAATGCCAAAGGCATACAAAATTGACTGATTATTAATGGTAATCGCTATATAGATATAGGGCTAAAAGGACTGACAAAGATGTTACAAGGGCTCAAGTGAACGTTTGTTGTTTTAAGGTGCTATACTGTAATTCTAAGAATATGCTTAAACTTTTTGGCCCAACGTCTTCTTTTTTGTGTGCCAGTCTCCTCCAAGTTAGCGACATGGTTGCAAACTATACTTGATTTCATATTCTAACTCGTCACATGTGCCCAGACTATATTCCTTCGCCCAGCTTATGTATTCATCTGCAGTGAGAACATAGCGGAGTGGAGGGTTTCGAAATAGCATAAAAATGTTGGTGACTAATATACTCACAATTTTCAGCGTTGGTTTGATGACACGTGTGGCAACACAACAACCAAATCAACAACACAGTTTTGGTAATAAACAAAATACTCTCAACTGTTTGCAACACAATCACATTGTGGTCCAATTCTATTATATTTTGTATTGTGGTAGGTGTGTCACCTGGAAGTTCATTCTTTTACAATAATGGTGTGCAAAATCTTAATCCACAATCACAATCAAGTCGGATAAACGAGACACTTGGAAGTTTCATTCCACCCCAATTACAGCTAACAGGTTCCCATCTGTCTCAAGCCAACCAACATAAGAAAAAGTTTTATCAGAAAGGGAGACTCATTAGAAAACACAGGGATCAGAGAGGGAGACAGGGATCAAATTGCCTCGGAGTTTGCACTTACATTCCGGACAGAGATTTGTGCCCGACATATTTAGCAAGAGAAACTGAACCGGATGACTATGATGACGACTATGACTACTCTGACGAAAGTTCGGGTAGGAGACGCCGGCGCCGATCCATCAAGGGAAGCAATAAAAATCGGACTAGTCCCGTTAGAAACACAGATTTGGGATTTGAGTCCAGCTCAAGTCAAGCTCCAAGTCTTCATTTGGTGTTTCCACCACTCACAATGTTTGCAGTATCAAAAGGTGCCATACAAAGCAGTAATGTGACAAAGAAAGAAAAGAGAAAGCAAACCAGAGCTAAACCAACACGTGGAAAAAGGCCTCGCCCTGCTTCAAGCGCGGCCAGACTTCGTCCACCGGCTTTGGAACAGGGTAATTCAATTATTGGAGTAATTACGAAATACGGAATTTGTGGAAGTTTGAAAAGTTGATTTGAAAATGTGCAGAGATAATCATTCGCTGGGACAGAGTTGTTGAAAGAGGTCCCTTTATCGGAGGAGATATTGTGGTTCCGGACGGCGTTTTGTTGCGACCACCAAATCTTCGGTTTACATCGCGATGGCCAAAAGGAAGAGTTCCTTATACAATCGATCAAACCTTGAGTAACTTGCATTATTAATATAAACCTCGGTGGCCATTACATAATTATAAATTATACACATTATCACATTTAATTATTCCAGACGATTGCAGGCTAGACACGATATATGACGCAATGGACGAAATAGAGGACTTGACTTGCATTCGCTTTGTTGAAAGAAACCGAGAGCGAGATTATCTCAGCATTCGCCGGGCAGAATTAGGATGCGCTTCATATGTTGGAATGATTGGTGGTACACAGCAGTTGAACTTGTCAACCGGGTGCTTCAGTAAATTCACCGTGACACACGAGCTAATTCACGCCATAGGCATGGATCACGAGCAGTCTCGCAGGGATAGGAGTAAATTCATTGAAGTTGATTACGACAATGTGAAAAGGGGTAACTTGAGACTTGATTAAAAATTAGTCAAAAACTATCTTTCATTCATTAATATGCTGTATTTTGCTTCAATTTAGGAAAACGTAGTCAGTTTGAGGTTAATCCATCTCACGGCGGCTCCGGTTTTCCCTACGACATCCGGAGTATCATGCACTACTCGGCTTTCCTGTTTGCGAGGGACAACTGCGAGCCCACAATATATCCCGTGGATTCGGATCTAGACGTTTGTGATCTAGGAATCGGAAATGGGAAAGGAGGAATGACAAAATGTGATGCAGCCAAAATAAACAAGCTTTACAAATGCGGAAGACGGTATCCGAAAAGATGTCGAGTTTCATTCTGAAAAAATTCGATTGGGAATGGTTTGTGAGCTTACCTAAAGACTGAACAAACAAACAATACGATGCTATACTTTCCTATTATTGAAACTTTATCATCTACATTTATCAGATCAGTATTTTTTTGTGAATTTTTATAAACATTGTAATGATAATAAAAGTCACTATTCTGTTAATTTCTTATTAATTAGATGCACACTTTACACAATTCCATTGAGAGTTTCCTCAAATCGACAAATTTGCATTATGCAATGGCCCAAAATGCAACAGTTATCTCATGAATATGCAGCAGCTGCCGGTCATAACAGTCATAACTTTGTCAAAGACAAAACGGTGAATGGTGCGCGGCTGCTCTTTTGTCAGCATTGTTTGCACTTTTTAATTTTTATAACTTCAGGAAATGGGGGATGTCATGAGAAAACTAAAATTCATCATTTAATTTTTTAAAATAAAAACTTGTACAATTGAAATATTCAAATGTTTTGATGAAGATGACGCTGATACTGTTTAACAAGTTTGAAGCCGAAGATCTCTGAATTATTTTGGCTTGCCCCCAATGACTTCCCATTGAGAGATGGGTAGAGATCAGCGACTCATAAATTTAAATACCTTTTCAAATCTTTTTCCAGGTTGGCACTTAAAGCACCTACCGAATCCCACCTACTGTGCTAACTTTCATTTTGTCCAACAAATGAAATCAAAACAATTCATCACCGCAAATTAAAAAATTTAAATGTTAAATAGACCAGCAGCCTTTTATGGGAATTTTCATTGAAAAATTATAGTTGGCACGTCGTTGGCAGACAGTTCATTATTGCTCCATCTTCACTGAATACTAAACGCGCCATTTTGACACTTCCTAAATGGTAACAATTTAGACAGCAGTGACATCATAAAAATGATTTAAGTCCAATCATTTTTAATAAACACTTTTTGAGCGATTGACGAGTAGAATTTAAAAATTGATTGAAAAAATGCTATGACTAACCTCACCGCCTTTCAGAAAATAATTTGTCCTGAAAATAACCTAATCTAGACTTAGGTTCCGTTTCAGCCAGATTGAAAGTTTATTAGGTAATTCAAATGTTTGTTCGATATATGCAAATTAGATGCGTGTCTAGGTATCTAATTCCGCGACAAATTTGCATAATAATTCATAATTTCTCACTTGTCACGCATTGCAACTCAACCAAACGTATTCGATTTTGGACTAGATCAGATAGCCCCTATAAATTATAGACAGCATAATATTATCATGATATATCACCCATTTAAGAAATAACTAGATTGGATGGCCATCAGATTACATCAAGAAAATAACAATAATAATGTTCCCTACACGAGCCTACTTGATCTACCTACAATAATATGAGCATCTTCAGTTTCCTTTCCGGTCGTTACTCAGATTTTTGGCAAGTACACAACTCCATCATTTTTGTGACTGACCAAATATTACAAAAGGGCAACCAGTAGCCACCTTAACTAGTCAAGCTACAAGTTATCTAAATATCGATTGCATAACAAACAAGAACTCAGCTCCTCTGTTGTAATCTTCACCAGCTTGATTCATCACCATCTTCATCTTTTCTCACTGCATTTAATTACCTCAATAAACCTTTTGTGACCCGTACAGGAGGTAAAAGGATGCGTCCCTATTTTGTTGATTTTTGATGAATAGTTTTAAATCATACGCAAAACTTTATGTAGTCACGATTCGTGCCTGCTTTACAAATATCAGCTCGCGTGTAGCAAAACAACAGCCACTAAACAAAGTTGAATGTAGTCTGTAATGATAATAATATACATATTCCCTTCGTTTTTCTAGTTCCTCTAGCATCAAGCTGTAAAATTGCTGTCAAAAAAGTGATATCCACCAAAATCTATGCTTCCTTCCTCATTATCTAACATCAAACTGTTTGGTTTTGGTTTGGTCGTCAAAAAGGAGGATTACCAGAGCTGAAAAAACAATCAATTTTGCATATTACATGTGCTCAATATTTATATTCGTGAAGTCGCGATGCAATCAGAACATGCACACTTGGGGCTTCAGAAAGAGAGTATACTCATATCGCACCTTTTAAAGCAGCAAATCAATATTATATGCACTTTGTATGCTCAGCACTGCACATCATTTACATTGCTAGTTTGTCGCACGACATAACAATTTAAAAGATACCTGACACACAATAAGGGTTTCTGTAATTTAGCCCAAAATGGTTGTTACTTTTGCTGAACATCTTCAAATTTTAATAATATCGATGAACAACCAGATAAGGGGTTAATGTTTGCTTCTGCACAAACAATTTCAATACATGTTCGGAATATTTTCGTTGGTTGAGTTACATTTGCATAATATGTATGAATTCATTCATGAATATCTTCTTCGAATACTGCATCAATTTTTACCCAAAGCAAGATTATTAGGTTGTTGACTAAAAAATTTACGATTTGTGGTATTTCTAACAAGAAATAGTATCACATGTCTACTGGCAATACTCACTAGATTGTAGGCGGAGCACATGTCACAATCAGTGACTCTTGTTATATAACAGATAAGGACAGTTGGGTGCAAGTTGCACATCTTTCCCCAAAATCAACTTTGTCCCATATCCAACAGATATAGCTGCTTGATTAGATTAAATATGTGCCATTCTCGTACACCAAACGCTGTACAAGCATGGCTAGATTATGTTTGCTAAAGTAATAGACAAAACTGCCATGCAGCGTAGTGCAATCATGCCGCATCTTCTGACGCTTCTTCACCAACCGCCCCTTTTTTAGTAGGTGACCCAGGCCGAGCTAGAAACAATCATATTTAGTAGTAGTAGAAATAGCCGGCACACATAGAATTTGCAAATATAATCCTTTTCATTCATCATAACATGTACATTTTAGTTTTTAATAATTTTTTGTGGTGTGGGATGGCCTGCATGCACTTATCGAGTGCAGATATACATATTTCAAAAAGAATTAGTTGTCGTATACAGTCATTAAATGGGATAAAAGTCATATTCATGAGGAAAGTGTATAAAAGAAGATACTCTTCCTGGAACAAGTCATCAGTGCCATTTTTGTCTGTGAGAAGTTGGTTAGTTGGCAAAACTAACGCTTCTTTACTCATGTGATTAGTTTAGTTTAAAAAATCAGATACTTCGTGGAAAAAAACTGAAGCCAACATATATTTCTGTAAAAATGCGGCGGGGTATAGGAGTTGTGTTGTTTTTGGGGATAGCCAGTGTCTCTGGTTCCCCCGGAACATATCCTGGATTTAGTTTCTTCACTAGTGAAACCAAAGCTTGTAAGTTGTAATCTCATTCCTGCAAATATTTATTGGAATTTTCAGCTGTACTTAACTAATGTATTATTAATAATTACGCACAGTTCCACCAGCAACGTACTACACAGTGAAGAAGCCCGATTCTTCCCCTGTTGTACGCACGTTGAGAAGTCCACACGCACACGTTATTAGCCCATCTATCTATGTTTCTAAAGCCCCTTTGTATCTCCCAGAAGCCTCCGTGTTTTCTGATCCCCTCCCAATTGTTCCCCTTCCCGAACTTCCCGCTGAGTTCCTCACTCTGAAGAGTGTGGATGTGAAGACCAGCGGAAAGAAGGCGAAGAAGCCTTCCAAAAAGCAACGTCCTAGACAGCAGGAACCAGCACGTAGAAATAGGACAAGGAGTAGAGCTCCACCTCGCCGAAGAAATCCGACGAGGACTGGAGGATATAGTTCTGGAGGTTATAGTTCTTCTACTTCCGGTGATCCAAATTCCATTTCTATTACCGATGATGATGATGAAAATGTTGAGGATGAGGAGGATGTCGAAGATGCCCCAAGACCCAACAGAAATCGTAATACCAGGCCTACCAGAAGGCCCAATAGGAACAGGAGTAATAGGCCCGAAGACATTTCAATTACCGATGACGATGAAGAGAATGAGAGTCCACGCCAGCAGGAACCAAACAGGGGAAATGACGATACACGTCAAGAATTTGGAGATGCACCCCCAAATAACAGACAAACAAACAGGCCAACTGGTCAACGAAACAGGCAAAATGATTTGGATGATACAAGACAAGAATTCGGAGATCCGCTGCCAAATAACAGGGGGCAACAAACCAGTGGTGGATATCCTTCTTCCGATGATGATGCCGGTTCAATTTCTATCACAAATCAAAGGCCTGGTAGGAGAAATGTGTCGAGACCAGCTAATGATGATGACTTTGGGGATGATGATGAAGGGATAGATGGTGGCGATCAAGGAGGGGATGATCAAAATCAAGATGATGGGGAGCAAACCCCAGATGATGAGCCACAAGGGGATGATCAACAAAATGATGCCCCAGACGCAGACGGTGATGAAGGTGCGGATGATGCTGCCGATGCAGCCGAAGATGGCCAGGAAGATGACGATCCAATTGAAATTCCAGCGGAAACTGATGATGATAATAATGATGATGGAGATGCTCGCGGCCGTCTCAACGCAGTTACGACCAGCAGAGGGCCAAAGATTGAAACGTTTTTCGTGCCAACCTTTGGAAACAACGTTTTGAACACTGTTCTTCCTGCATTTAGCCGCAATGCTCTCCTTCAATCTCTGGACAGTCAAAAGACCATGGCGGAGGATTTAACTCCTGAAACCCCTAGAGGAAGCAAGAAAAGCAAAAAGTCAAAAAAGACTTCACGTAGGAAAAATCGCCCAAGCTCCAGAGCAAGACAAAGTGCCCGTGCTCAAGAAGCTGATAATGATAGAAATGCTAGAAGACCAACCGGACGACGACCAAACTCAGGCAGGCGACAAAATAGAAGACGACCAAGCGGAAGAAGACCAACAACTTCCAGACGGCCAAATGATTTTGGAGATACGCGAGGAGAATTCGGAGAGCCTCTTAATGATTTCGGAGATTCACGAGATGAGTTTGGACAAAACAGAACCCAAGGTGGTTATGCTTCCGGACCTTCAAATCAACAATATGGTGCTCCACCTCAACAACAATATGGTGCCCCACCTCAACAAAATAGTTCGCAACAACAATATGGCGCACCACCTCAACAGCAATATGGTGCTCCACCTCAACAACAATATGGGGCCCCACCTCAACAAAACAATCCACAACAACAATATGGCGCTCCACCTCAACAGGAAAATAGACCACAGCAACAATATGGTGCTCCACAACAGCAGCAACAGGGAGGATACTCAGGTTCCCAACAAAATAATGTCAATACTAACCTCTTTTCCTCACAAAGCTCATCTAACTCTCTTCCCCGTGAATTCGGAGATTCCAACGGAGTCAACCCACCGTCATCCCCCGGCAGTGGAACCCAGTTCAGAACCATCCGCAACGAACTTCGTCAAAGAAACACGAGGCAACTGACTGAAACCGCTGCTGAGCCCAAGATGGACACCCAGTCAGACGAGCTCATTAAAACAGTGCAAGCTATCCTGGAAAAGTTTCCAAACTAGCCTACTCCCCGTTCACGCTAAGTACAAATAGTATACTTTTTTCAATGGTGGAAACATCATCTTTTTTATACGTTTAATATGATTTACATTTTGAACCTTGTATTATTACTACCTCGGGATAAAAATGAGTGTGTCTTATAATTGTAATTATGAATCCTTATCAATATAGTAGTTATTTTATGCCAATACCAACAGCCGATGTCATGTATGTCAGCTTGAAAAATAAAAAAAGAAAGATTTAACTTTGCTAGTCAAGCTTCCCCAATGATTTTAATTGATGATTGAAGTGTCTGATTTTTATAGGTGAAAAATGTACAGGCTCAAATTATTTGTTTGAAAAATAAATGTTGTTTTCAAATTTAACGAGAAATAACTACTTTCATTACTTTGTTTTCGAAAAATTGCATTAATTATTAGCATCAACATCAAAACACGCAGGATGACATTCAATGCGGAAAAGCCAACATGTATAAATGATATTAAACAATATTTTTTTGTAAAAAAATTATGCACATGTCGTAACGTATGACATTATACATTTATAGCTACAGGTTCGCTGAAATTTTGTAACGTTTATTGCCATCATTCGTCATCCCTCTCTGTTGCATCTTCATAAATATGATAATTTTCATTTCCTGATGAACAGTTGGTGAATTGTATAATTTTAAATTGTTATAAAATGAAGTCAAAGCGAAGCAGATGGTGATATATGGAACTATTTTCATATTGATTTGCTTTTCTTTTCTTGTTTTGAAAGGTGAATTTGGTTGGAAAGAGTTTAATACTTGAGGAAATCACAGTGACATTAATTTTACTGATCATGACGAGGATGCTAGAGGATTTATTTGTCACTAAAAAGATATATTTGAGCAGGCTGTTTCATATTTTGATCCGTAAATTGGATTTAATAGCATCATCATGAAATGTTGTTACACTTCCAGTCGCTGGAAAAATTATTTGAGTTGCATTGATGATGTGGCTGTTGGAATCGGAAAATTTTTCGCTCATTGAAAAGCTGAAGTTTATACCACCATCAGCTTGAATTTGTTATATTTGTGAGATGGCTATGAGCCCGGATACATTCTTGTTGATTACGATTTGCAGCGGTGTTCTCATAATTGTTGTAAGATTTACAACATTTCATTCTTATTAAAAGAGTGTAATAATTATTTGAATGTGGATCAATTTATTTCTAACAGGTTGGAATGATTATTGCCATAAATTCTCCCCTGAAAGCCTTATCATGCTCATTTTATTGCCAACAATGTGGTCGACTTTTCAGCTGGATTTGCCGCAGAAGAAAGGAACAGACTTGGAAGAGGAACATTATAAACCACTCAAGTAATAATTCAATGCAAACTTTAACTAAAATTGTTTCCCAAAGTAGTGTTCTCACATAGCCCCATATTTTTTAACAGGTGATAAAAAGCTATCCCTCGTCGAAGGAAGACCCCAAGGTCACGGCTTTTACTCAGCTGGCCCCTGGTCATCAACTGAAACAACCAGCACTTGTCTTGGAGGTGATACGTTGCACCAGTCAGGAATGCTGAGTGGAGCATATTTTGCGATGATGAATGGAAATATTGGAGCTGGAGGCAACGGTATTACTGCCATAACCGACAATAACTCATCCTCCACTGCTGTGGCGTATGGTGCTGGCAGCAGCAGCTCACTTTTCACCAATTATGGAATTCACGGGGATAACAGCAGCGCCTTGAACTTTGGACACATGGTTTGCCTCAATTGTCACGGTGCAGGATTCATTAACCCCGGTGCTGTGAACATGTACCAAGTTGAGAGCATCAAAAGCGTCTCTGACGACTACCGACAGCAAGACAATCAAAGTCAGAATTCTCAGTTGGGTGGAAGCAGCAGCGGTGGCTTATCTGCGTCATCGGATTCCATGATGGATGCTGATGACATGGATGGTGATGCAGATGCAGATATGATGATGTGAAAATATTCCGCTTATAATATATAATTATTCAGCTCAAAGTCTGGAAGCTCAAGTCTGAAACGCAGATGACACAAGTTGTCTAAATATTGTCAGCTTCCTATAAGTGTACGTTTGTTATGTTAATGAACTTTATAGTGAACTCAATCCTATGATTTATTACTTATATACTTTACAAATTAAATAAGTCTAGCTTGTCAGGTAACAGGAGAGCTTCTGGTAAATAACATGATTACTTACACGATCAAGCTCATGAAGCTTAAAACTAATGTAAAATTGCACTTTGTAAAGCATCGCTCTTATTGCGACTACTGCGACATTTACAGAATATCTTTTATCAACCCTTCATACTCTTCATACGGAAGAGGATGCTCTACATAATCATTACTTTTTGGAGCCATCTTCTTTCCGTATGCTGCTCGATCTTGTTCTGAACGAAAAATCAGTTCCGTTTCAGTTTTAATTTCGTCCGCGGCTTTGGTTGGACTGTTGATTGGTATAAATGATGATTCTGCAGTTTGCATGAGCTCATTTCGCTGTTCAACTCTGCTTTCGGGAACGTTAAGTTCCAATGCCTTGACAGTGTCAACGAGTGAGCTGGAAGGGTTAACTGAATCTACAATCATATTTCTTGCAAAATGAGATGGTCGACTATTGTGGTAAGCTTGTCTCATATAATCGTTTCTGTTATATGCTCCCGGATATCCTTGTTGTGGATGATGAGCTGGTGGCTGTCGCAATCTTTCGGTTTGTTCCTTAATTATTTTGCCGTAAAGTTTCTGCGCCCGTTGGAGAAACTCTGGTCCCATGATATGGTCCAGTTGGTGAGGAAACCCTGATGCTGGTGCGCTGGTTGAGCCAGGTATACCATTGGGCAGTGGCACTGGAGCTAGCAGATATCTGGATCCTGGTTGTAAAACACCAGTTTCTTTCTCGAGCTTCTTTACAACTTCAGAGAATAAATCGACTGCTTCCCGATATGTTTCTGAGTTGGCAGGAGAAGCTAAGGATGGATGAGCGGTTGGAAATCTAGTTTGGGGAGGGAATGGTGATGGTGGAGGCATTGCTGGGCGTGGGTGGTGATAGGACGGCGAAGCAAATGGTTGATGCTGCTGTTGGTGGTAATAACTGTTTAAGTTGGAAAAGTGAGGAGTTGATGCAATATGATTTGGTGTTCTGTGAGGTTGCTGAGGTTCCTTATCTTGAACATAGTAGTATCCGGAATACACTGCAGCAACTGGCTGCTCTTGGGAAGCTGCGGTGTTGTAATTTGGATACTGAGGTTGATTCGGCATGGAATTGGTGTACCTCTGCGGATTGTACATGTCTAAACAAATAAAAACTATATAAAAATACTATCACTTTTCATGGAATTTTTCTTTAATTCAACATACCATGACTTTGACTGCTGTAATGGTTTAGTGGAAAGGAAGCTGCCTTTTGAGGCTCAAACATGGTGCTCGAAACATACGGAGCTCCACTTGGCCAAGCACTGGGTTGAAATCCACCCTGGTAGTAATTCTGTGCATTAACAGCTAGCGAGAGGCACAATAAAGCAATCACTTTCGATTTATGACCCCACTTCATCTTCTTCTTCCTTAGTTGGCTATTGACACTCACTAATTGAAAATATAGAAAAACCATAAAGTAGCTAATTAGAACCTTTTGTTTTTGCAACTAACGATAAAATCAATTAAGGTTTCCTTTTCAATAGTAATTAGGATTAAATTTACACGAATTTGTAGTTCTTCACACAGGAGAATTCTCAGTCGGATGTCTCGATCGATACATATGCTCGTCAACAATGAGTCAAGAAGGATGGATAATGTTGAATGTGAACAAAGAAAAAGGAAGAGAATCGCATAATAATGCAAAACTTTTGCCAGTAAAAATGATCAACTTTGTACCTGTTTCGCCTCAGAAACTCACCATTAAACGACTAGTCATTCAGCGGTCATCATCATTCTTACATCAACTTTCCTTTTCATCAGTAAGTATGAATTCCTCGATACATATGTCTATTCAGATTAAGCATGGAATGAATATTTATGAATGTATGAAAAACGATCCAGTCATCAAATCTCAAGTAAACAGCACGTTTTCATCACATTACCGACTGTTTGCATCATCCTCATAACATATCTAAAAGTAATCCGTGCATAAATTAACATGATCTCTTTCCATGTAAATGGAAATTTATTTGTTATCACTTTATCTTGAGAGCGTTTCATGAGTATTCTCAAGCTCTCAGTCATACTTAACATGTCAACACAGTTACAAATATTTTTATTAACAGGTTGCTTCGATATATGCACAAAATATTTCCCTTCCAATTCAACTAATCTGCCAAAAAATGGTCGTCCGGCTATCCCAAAAGCGTCTCATGCATAATTTGCAATTTACATCGTTTCCCTCTTTTTGCCTAATGAAAATTACTGCGTTTTTTTTATATAAAAACAGTCTTTCACTTTTTCGAAACCGTCAGCAGGTTTGCATGTGACATCATATGACTGACGGTCCCTCCTCTAAGCGGTGCGTAGATACTTCAAATGACACGTCGAAATGTCAACGTAATCATAATTAAAAGAATGTGAATATTAACATAAACCCTCGGACTCAGAGCAAACCCTATATTAAATATGATGTTGGGGTAATATCGAACAAGAGCACGTCTTTACTAATTTCATGACTTTGAAACAGAGTTTTTTTTGCCTTTTTTTGCTATGCCGTAATTCTACACGACAGTTTGATTTATACGAGAAATTGCTTAATGACTCTCTTTGCTCAAGTGATGAATTGATAAGCAGGTATCATCATATAATATGCAACTTTATCATTTGCTGATATAAAAATGCTAACTTGATTATATGTATTGTCTTTTATACATTTATATTAGAAACTGCAAAAAAATTATGTTGCATTGTGTTGCATTTTGACGTTGAAAATATGCAAGCGTGAGAAAAAGCTTACATTTTTATAAAACGACAGCAAAAAACTAGCTATCATAGATGATTTGATTATTAATCCTATGTCTAGCAATTAATTGCATTTTCAAGGTCCTTACAAAAAAAAGTGCAACAAACGCAACTAAAGATAAAGAGTGCGCTGAAGAAGCTCGCCGATTTCTCTCGTTTTATTATTACCAGCTTTTAGACTGAAAATGTATATGAGCTGTCTAATATCATAATTATAGACGAAACCAATAGAATATTTTATTAAGCAACAAAGTACGTAAACAGGTGGCAAATTTCTGCCACCAGCGGTTGAACAATGTTGGTATGAATGAGTACGCCAGACCAAACCAGCGAATGTACAGTGATGAAGTATTGCTAGTTTCTGAAAGATGATGATTACTTTTCTCGTCTTTCCGTCTCCACAAACCTGAAGTAATAGTTGAATGACTATACGCTACACATGCCCAATTAACCACAGGAATGGTGTATGGTAATGGCTAGTAAGTGGCAACCCACCATCAAAGGAAATGAAAACGCAAGTAAACCACGATTTTCATAGCATGTGGTTGTCGCAAAGTCAACATTTTACATAATGGACGTAATGTAACAATTCAACTTTTTTTGGCTATCAGCTCAAAAATATAATAATACTGCTGACTTGTATTTTGTATGCAAACTAGCCATTCATCAACTGAAGTGAGGAGTCGTTTGCAAAAAATATGCAAATCACTTTGGTGCAAACAAACTAAGCACAACCTACACTTTCAAAAACGTTTGAATGAAAAATTCACATTAAAATCATTGACATTCGTTCTTATTATATTGAGATTTTTTTTGGGAAATCATAAAATAGTAGTTGCCGATATTCTCAATTCAATCAGTTTAATGATGCCACTGTTAGGTATACCTACAGGAGTCTACTGATTTAAATTGTTTTGAAGTTTAGAAATAGTTTGAAAGACAGGTTTCATTATCATGGTCAATTGCTTGATAGTTTTTGTTGAGTATGTCGCTCAATACTTCAAAGTACAACACTTGCTTCACAACTTGCTTTTTGTAACAATTGCCAATACGCATCGGCATTTGATTTTGATGATGGTGGACAGGTTTTAGAGCAATTATTGCTCTATTTGGCAAATGCTCAGAAGTTTGACGTGCGTATGTGTAGCATGAATGAACTATATTGCTTGTTTGAATGTAATTTCTGCATTTTATTTTTATATACATATAAACTACAAATTAAACGAATAGAAACCTATCACAAAGGATTATTCAACTAAACAATATATGTATCACCTAAAGTGCTTCATACGCTCATTAACCGATTTAAAATGGGAGGAACTACATTCTTTACACACGCTAGGATCTGCCTTGAAAGGTTTATTTTTGAATTTCCATCTACTTCTGGACGGGGTTCTGTCCCTTGTTCCGAGCTTGGCTCGTACTTCTGCAAGACGCTGAGCGAGTGATTTTGACTGGTTCAAAATATTGCCCAATTTTATATTTGGATCTCGTTTGCAGTATTTCACTCCGCAGGTCTTATTACTTCTCTCACTTTCAGTTCCAGATGACCTTCCAGAATTTGGATTTTTGAAGTTTGGTCTTGATTTAGGTAGAGAAGGAGCTTCTTGCTTTCGTAAATGGGTTCTTGAACGGTGGTTTTCAAACTGTTTCTCATTTACTGAGATATAAGATTGTTCTGGACTCAGTGGTGGCGGCGTACGCATTTCGCGGCGAGAAGGTTGCGGCTTGACTGTACGTGTTTCATGAAATGAACGTTGAATTATCAACGGTGCATGTTCAACAGAAGGGGAACGAAGTTGATGGTGTCCTTCCGCTTTTCGAACCAATGATTGGACATGCGGGCTGGAAAAGTTGTGTTGCGTCCGTTTTGAATTAGGAACGTCCACATCTTGTGTAACCACACGGGTTTCCTTCTGTTCCCTATAAACTGTGTGATTGTGTTCACGGGCAGCATGAAACCTTGTGTTTTCATCGTGATCACGCTGCTGGTCATAAAAGGTTGGCTTATTTTTATTACTATGCCTTCTAGGGCGACCGTAATGATGAACCGTTTTTATGTCACGCTCCTCAGTATGAATATGGCTTGGTTCCTCATAATCACTAATATTATCCATAATTAATCGTTCACGACTCCCGTGATGCTCATCTTTTGAATTATC
This sequence comes from Orchesella cincta, assembly GCA_001718145.1. Taxonomy (NCBI): domain Eukaryota; kingdom Metazoa; phylum Arthropoda; class Collembola; order Entomobryomorpha; family Orchesellidae; genus Orchesella; species Orchesella cincta. The sequence goes on along the minus strand of LJIJ01000269.1, from coordinate 103,651 downwards.
CCCACAGCATTTGCATGTTAAACACTTTCCCAAACAAGAATTGGGACAACAACAACAAACAACCAGAATTAAAATGAGGAGGAGAAGAACTCCAAGGCCACTGAGGACGATGACCCAATGAAATCTTGCAAATGTTAACGAGTTTCTGAAAGACTGACAACATTTGACATCCAGTTTAATATTTTACAATTTTTTAACAATTCTTAATGTATATAGTGTCTGATTTTCAATGGCTTACCTCCAAAACGCATTGGGCTTGCGTCACTGACCCTTCTTGCAATGTGGAGTGATCCTTTGGACATGGAAAACAAGCAGAAGAGCCAGGATTCGGTTGGAAAAATCCTTCCTCGCATAAACTGCATTCGGCTTTCCCATGCGGACTATATTTCCCTGCTGTGCAAGGAACTGCAAATTAAAATGTGCGATTAAATTAGTTTGCTTCTTTCGTTATTTTGCAAACTCCAAAAAGTTGGAAAAATAGCTTACAGCTTAACCTTACAGCAAAGTTTATAGTTATAATAGAAACCAGCCGGACAACCCACCGCTTCGTTATTATCCCAACTGGAAGGAATTGGTGTGTAAATAGATTCTTTCCCACTTTCTGGTACAACTTGAACTGGATTTAGAAAAGTGAACGTTAATTTTATTTTTCCGTAAATAAAATAAATAATTTCAATCAATTTATTAATTTTTGGTTTGATTTTTACTTGGCACATAAGAAAGGCTCTTCATGGATGCTAAAAATACATTGAGAGCTTTTAAATGCATTGTTTCGATGCATTTCACATTGCAATGTTGTGACTGATGATTCCAAGATGGTAGCATGCTTTCCAAGCCGACTGTGGACAACGCCATAGTTATCTGGACATATCTAGGCCCGTCTTTGCTTCCTCTTTGACCTTCTATCTCTGCTCCACAAGTTACGGAGACGTTTCGTACCGGACAAAAATGGCAAACATAATCCTTGACCCAGTCAGGAATGGAATTTTGGATAAGTAGAAGCTCCTTGTGCCGACATCGGTCTGTCTCATAAGTTATACCGGTTGTTAGCCACATCATCGGTGCAGCAATCACATCTAGCTGGGTTCGAAATTCTTTAGATTCAGTTGTATAGCCATCATCATATGTTGCAGTACACACATAAATTCCCGTATCTGCCAAGCGAACCGACTCAAAAATGAGTTCGCCATTGGTATTATCAGCTCGCACAAGGGCAGCAGTTATCGGGCGCCCGTTGAGGTGAGTCCAGTCATATTTTATGGCTCCATATAATTCCTCCTCGTCTGTAAAGCAAGGTAAAGTGACTGGCCAGCCTAGAGCTTTATAAAGGTGAGATGATGATTGAGGAACTTGAACGGCTAATGTATCCACTTGCTCTGGAGTTAATAAACCTTGTCCTATTGGTAATTGCCTTCTGCTGCGGGTTCTCACTTGATTAAAATCATTATCAGCAGCAGTTTCGTATCCGTATACACTTCTTTTGTTACGATATCGTCTCCTTAGTCTAAAATCCAGTGAGTTTACACTAGTTGGCATTTGGATGGTTAAATAATGTGGCAGTTTTACATATAATTCGCAAGAAAATCTTTGAATGTTTTGTATAGCAGCATTGGGCTCTCTACGGCTAAGCTGAGCAGCCTTATGTAAGATTTCATCAAAACGTTCAACCACGCTTCGGGATGAGCATGTACAGAAGTCGTTGGGTGGACATATTGGAACTTCGCTCATGATTCCGGGGTTTGGAACAGCTTCTACTTTAACCAACAAGAAAATCAGCCAGTAGCTCGAGAATAGAACAGAAGCCCAGCAGTTACGGCGGTCTGAAGCCATTCCATGTTCTGAACCTTCTACACTGCAACCGTTCGTTGTTCAACTTAAGCACTAAACGAGAAATAATAAGCTTCCGATCTATTTTAAAGGCATACAGATAATGCTTAGTATTGCGTTTGAAAACGGATGTCCGGTAGCCTCAATGCACCCAGAGCAAGGCTAAACTGTTGTTATTCCTCAACCTTTTCAAATAGTGTGGTAGCCTAATGCAGATTTTTGTTTCCAAGGACTAATGTAGGAATCTGATATGCAATCACGCAAAGCGCGGATTGTTTCGCAATGCTACAGTACGTGATGCATTGCAGTAGGTGTGGTGCGTACCAAGATGATCTCTGACTCACAATTGCGATGATATGAAATGCATGCAATGAAATGTTGACGAATTGTAGATATCATGTTTTGCTTTATTATATAAATAAAAATAAATTTGAAATCAAATACTATTTAACATTACAGATATAAAAATTTGCTTAAGCTTTATCCTCAGTCGAATCTTCACATTCTCCCTCGCTCACCATTTTCAATTCTAAATTATTAAAATAGTAAATTTTCCATTAATTAACACATATTGGTACTATTTTTCAAAGTTTTATTAAAAAATTAGAACTAAACTTACCTGTATTGTTATTTTTTCTTTCACATTCAAAATTGCAAGGGCTGCCATAAGTGACTCCATCTGAGCCACAAACAGGATCGTAAATTAGCGTACAAGCGCACGAACCCTCAGAAACTCTAACGCTGCTAAAAAGGAAGAGAGCAGCCACCGAAACACTAATGAAAACCAAGAATTTCATGGTTAAAATGGTTTTTAAAATCTTCACTCCAAGTTCAAAAAATGTGAATGAAATGTCAAGCTCAAGCTCAGTAATGTACTGTACAACTCAACTCGTGTTGCATTCCTTTTTATATGGAACGTGATGATGCTCCCACACCTCGTCACTCATTAATGCTTTTCATGTTAGGTAGTTTACTAAGGTCAAATGCGAAATAGAGGAGACAAAAGCAGATGCATTGTTCTGTTCCTTTCCGTGCAGCAGTTAGTGGCATTTTTAATAAAATTCTGTGTAGAAGGGCAAAAGCTTTGTGATTATTTGTCAAATTTATCTCTGAATCAGACAGAGCCGGAAGGGAATTGAAAGATTAATTTTATAGTTACATGCAAATTACTTTGATAGTTAAATTTTTAGATGCATCTGTGTTGGATGTGGGTAAAAATAGGTTTCAGCAAATGTGCATGCGAATGCCAAATGTCATACGCGTTAGTAATCAGTGTCATGCTCATCCGCGTCACAACTTTAAAGGTCGTCAGTTCTATGATTTTAATGCACATAAATAAGTAACTACTCGTTTCATTTGCTTTTTGTTTGAAGAAGATTGAATGAAGTCCTGCTTCAACGTGCAATTATGCAAATAGGTGCTAAATGGTAGATTGTTCTTATGCAACCTTTGATGAGCAAGTACCTCAACGCAACCTTCACATTGTGGTCGTTAGTAGAGTACTAATAACTTTTCTTGGAAATTGATTTAGCAGTGCGATGTAAGGTCATCTAGTAATGTTTGAAAATTTAATTATGAAAACGAAGTAACCATAAGCATATAGCCTCATACCGACTTTTATTAATGTTAACTGCGACCGTAATGCGTTGATTTGACTTTTTTATTGAGTGTCTCATGATACCCCATCCAAAAAATTTTCATACCCTATCGCAATGTACTTCCGCCTTCTCTTTCCAGCAGGTTTCCTTCCAAAGGTTTCCATAGGTATGCTATTCCAGCTAATGATGTGTGATCAATATCATAGGAATGTTGTTCTACCTGGAACTACCTGTCTTGTATGCAGAGCATAATTTTCTCACGAAAGGAAGTAGTAGAGTCACCCTGAAATTGATACCTCATAATAGAGTTTTCATAAATTTTCACTTAACGTTCGCGCAATTATATTCTTGATTAAATAATTTAATTTGAATCCACAATTATGGATTCACCTCGGTGCATCTCCGAAACTCGGCTCCAGCAATCCGAGTTGAGCCAGTTGGGAGCAGGCGCTACGCCAAGGAAGAGAAAAGATGACATGAAAGAGCTTAAATTTGAACTACCACCGATTCCAACGGCAAGATTTCAAATTTTCCATTAGCTTAGTTTGGTCGGAACTTTTCCTGAGGTCATTTAAATGTGGTTTGTATACAGATTGGAAAGTATGCTACGGATGTGTGGACGGAGCATCCTCTCATGCACTACTTTGGCTTCCGTCAAAAGCGAAAGCAAGACCAAGAAGTTGTGATCCGACATGGTAAAAAGATCAAGGCCAGCGTAGCTGACGCTGTTCATAAGAAGCTTGAAGCGGAGCGGTTGAAGCAGTTTGATGAAGAGTCAAAGCTCGAGAGTTTTCTTACTCAAGATGACTTTGTGGAATATTTACGGGACAGTGTACGATCCGCCCCGGTTATCCCCTTGCAGAAAAGTTGGGAGCACAAAATTCTTTCTGTAAGAATTAAAAATCATTGCAGTTGAGCATTTTTTAATTCTAGCAGTTGCTTGAATAAAAGTGCCAACTTAAAACATGCATTTCAGATGATATCAAAGAAGCTTAAAGCGAGACATCCAGATTCATACCGTTCCCTAAAGAAGGATATCAGAGCGAGGTATGAGTCAGTCCTGCACGAGACGATTTTAAATTTTGTGGTTGTTCCCAGTTCTGAATACGTCAATCCATACGCTTTGGAAATTAAGTATCCACCGTAAGTCTCCCATTAAGGATTCCAAATGTTAAACATTTCAACATTTTTTTAAATGGCAAAATCTTGACTTGTCTCAGATTCGCAGCCGGACCTCCACCATGGTGGCAAACCTACAGACTTAACCGGCACGCCATCAGTAGAGACATGAGACTGTTGCATCCTCTCGTAGTTAAAACGTTTTTAAAAATCAGAGAACTCGTTACCTCCCAAAAGTTGTTTGACGAAACAGAATTCAAGTATGTATTTAATTGGGTTGCCTTCTCTTGGAGAATTTGCTTAAGCAACATGCATGCTGACCTGTGTTTTCCTTTGTAGGAAGAAATTCCAGTACATCAAACCCTTCGAGCTTAAAGACATGTTCATTCACCAAATCAAAGCAGCTGGCGAAGAAATCATGGCAAAGTTCGTGCCTGTATTGACCTTCATGTACCAAAACCCTTCCACTTTGAAAAATGTTCCACCAGAAAAGCAAAGCAAAATTTTGGAATGCGCTGCACACATGCTCAAATGCAACGTATGTTCCAATACTTTACAGTTGTCACAAGCAAAAATTACTTTTTTGAGGTTCATTTTAATTCTGTGATGTAGGCTTTGATGCTTGTAATGGAGACAATGGATGCGGTAGTAAAGGTGTATGAAAACTATCGAGATATTCTTCCAAAAATCTTATTGGATACTTCCGTAGAAGATAGCACTAGAGTGGCCTTCTTTCCAACGATTGGTGACTGCATGTTTTGCTTAAAGAAGATAATCGATGAGATTGTTAATGTTGTGCAGCAGATTCCAGATATCAAAGCTTTGTTCATGAATAGAGCGGAGGCACATGAAGCCCCGTCAACTTTTTACAGAATCAATGTTCCTCCTGATTTCTTGACCTACATCACTGGAAGATTTGGTGCAGTTATGGAAGAATGGGTAGAGGAGCCAAGACGTTTTGTTGCAGAATTACGTCAGTGTTTAAAATCAGTACAACCCAAATAATTACAATGTAAGCAGATTTCACCGTTTCTTGGTACGGGTATTTTATAATATAGAAGAAAAATTTGGACCGATCCTTAACGGAGAGGCAAAAGCCCGAGCTCGTGAGTTTATAGCTGGAAAACGAAATTTCCACGAAGGAGTCCATGAGCTACCTTACTTCAAGGAGTTTATGGATATGACCTATGAGATCCCAAAGAATGAATACTACGACAGAATCAGGTTGAATAACGAGGATGTCATTGGGGGCATGATGGACGTGGCTAGACTACATTTCAGCATGCTCTTGGAGTATCTGATCAAGTTCTACAGAAGACATAACTACAGGTAAATGATTCTTGGAACTCAAACCCCACAACTGAGGAGAATCAGCAAAATATAATATTTGCAAATTGTAGAATTATTCAAGGATATGAATCCATTCGAGATCGACTGCTTGCTGAGCCCCAAACAACCGCTGAGCTTGTTGATCTGGTGGAGTACATTGATGATGCAAGAGGACGATTGCTGCTGATGTTGAAAGAAGATATTACAGAAGCGATTAAAATGTTTTTCACCCTGATGGATCAGAATTTACTGTCTGCTGACGAAAGGGAAATTTCTATTTTAGCTCATACATGGCACAAAAAGATTCAGCCAGCTTTTGAGAAAAGTGCTCTTGTAAGTTAAAAATGGAAGGAATGGTATTAAGTTTTATCTGGAGGATTGTTATGTAACATTGTTTTGTAAACCAAACGTGGACGCAGGCAACGGAAGCTTTCATCTGGGACTTTTTCGGTGTTGAACCAGTAAAATGAATTTTGTCTTCAATATTCTTAGCTTCATTGCCTAGTTAGTTTTGTAACTGCGTGAAATATTGACTAGTTCGTAAAGTAAAATAGTATGCTTTTGGTAGTGCTAAAATACTTGCAGTTAATTTAAAATGGGGCAAAGTGAAACTAGAACTAATTCACCTTATAGATGATTGAAGACAAGAAGGTTGAGTTTGAGGAGAAACTAGCTGAGAAAATAGATCAAATGAATAAAGATTTGACAAAACTATTGCGAAGGGTTCGGGATGATTTTGCTCGATATGGAGAGTACACCGAATGTGGAAAATATTGTGAAGTAAACTAGAAACTATATTTTTTATTTAGCTTACTGAATTATCTATGCAGTATTAAATATTTACCATTTTTAGGATCTCAAATATGTTCACAATAGAGTGACCACATTACAAAAAGAAATTGACTGGATTAACAATGAAGAGTCACTTTTCAAGTTTTCCTTGAGCAGTTTCCCAGACATGGCTGAAATTTTGGTATGCAAAATTATTTGATGGAGATGTAGGTCAGATCTGTAAATTGAAAATAATTTAATATAATAGAACCACTTGGAGCCGTATACAAAGCTTTATCAGATTTCATACAAGTGGCAACGAGCAGAAAAAAAGTATATGGATGGCGACTTTACTTTGGACGCCGAGAAAATTGATTCTGAGACAGAAGAATATTTTAAGTAAAAATAGATCAGTATTTCTTCTATTATTATGGAACCAGAAATTAAAAATGGAGTTGTGAATTTACTATTTTAATTTAATAGAGAATTATACAAACTTCAGAAGCTTTTTAAAAACCGAATTAAAGCTCAAAAGCAGGCGGAAGCGGAAGCCAAACATGTTCCATTGTCAGTTCTTTGGGATGAAGATAATTTGGAAAGTGTTCCTCCTCCACTGAAAATATGTAACACGGCATTAGAAAGCCTGACTGAATTTAGGGTATGTATTTACATAAATTAATTCAAGAAGAAATGAGTGTATTTAACTGTTCCTGCTCCAAACTAAAAATAAATAATGACGATTTTTAATTAATTGGCAGAAATATCTACCCGTTATAAGTGTTTTATGCAATCCAGGCTTGAAACAAAGACATTGGGATCAAATGTCAGCAATTTGTGGATTTAATGTAACGCCAGATTCTGGCACAAGTTTGCGAAAGCTTCTTGGTCAGGGACTGGAACCGTACATGACTCGATTTGAGAATGTGAGCATGGCTGCAAGCAAAGAGCACGCATTGGAAACTTCAATTGATAAAATGCAGGAAGAATGGGAGAATTCTAAACTCAACACAGTTGCATACAAGTAATATTAAAAATGCATCATATTTTTGAAATATTTATATTATTAATTGGTCACTATTCTTAAGATGGTTCTTCCTGTTAATTTAGGGACACGCCAGTCAAGATCTTGGCATCAGTTGAAGAAGTTCAGTTACTTCTTGAAGATCACATTCAGAAAACTCAAACGATGAAAGGTTCTCCATTTGTTCGACCCCATGAAGGTAGATGAAAAATCAATCTATCACTAAAAAAAATTCATAATTTAATTTAATTCATACTGGCTTATAAATACAGCAAAGGTAAAAGCTTGGGAAGAAAACTTGCTACGAGCTCAAATGACCCTGGACGAATGGCTGCGAGTACAAGCTCAATGGATGTATCTCGAGCCTGTCTTCTCCTCAGAAGATATTCAGGCCCAAATGCCAGAAGAAGGGCGAATGTTCAAAAAAGTAGATGCCACTTGGCGCAGCATCATGAGCGATCTCAGCTCTGGCAGCGTTAACGCTGTAGAAATGGCGAGTAAGCCTGGTCTCTACGAAAAACTTTTGGACTTGACCGCACTCCAAGACAAAATCATGCGTGGTTTGAACGCATATTTGGAGAAGAAGCGACTTTACTTCCCAAGATTCTTTTTTCTATCGAATGATGAAATGCTGGAGATTTTGGCAGAAACTAAAGATCCTAATCGCGTACAACCCCATTTGAAGAAGTGTTTTGAAGGGATTAATCGCTTACAACTGGATGGGGATTTGGTTATTCATGCAATGTTCAGTGCGGAAGGAGAGCGTGTCATGTTTAGCCGACCCGTGGATACCCTGGAAGCAAAGGGATGTGTCGAGAAGTGGCTGCTTAACGTAATGTCTCAAGAACTTTCATTTAAATGCATATTCTTGTAGTTTTTGAGTAAACACAATGAGCTCTACAATTTAGGTTGAAAAGACAATGATTCAGTCTTTAAAAGACGTGGTCACATCTTCCAGAGACGCTTATGTGCTGACTCCAAGAGCCGATTGGGTCACAAAATGGCCTGGACAGATTGTTCTTTGTACAGGTCAAGTTTTCTGGACGCAGGAAGTTCATGAAGCGATTTTGACCAGCCTTACAAATTATTTGGACAGACTAAACGTATATAAAAGAATTACAGTGTAGATACATAAACTGTCACTTACAAAGGTCGCTCACTAACTTTATTTTTGACAGACGCAACTAAATGACATTGTGGCTCTTGTGAGAGGACCACTATCAAAGCAGGCCAGAATTACATTAGGAGCCCTTGTATGATTTTCTTTTGCAAAGAGATTATGACTGACAATTTATATTGAAACTAATTAACTCATTGATCCATGCAGGTTACAATTGATGTGCATGCTAGGGACGTGGTTGACGACATGATTAAAGCTGGCGTGTCGAAAGAAAGTGATTTCAAGTGGTTGGCTCAACTGAGATACTATTACGAGGATGGCATTGTAATGGTTAGGATTACAAATGCCCACGTAAAATACGCATATGAATATTTAGGTGCGACATATACCAATTTCTCTTCTGAAGAATATTACCGTAGTTTGGATCGCATTGTATTAAAAAATTGCACGTTCTAAATTTTTAGGCAACTCGCCCAGATTAGTTATCACTCCGTTGACGGATCGCTGCTACCGAACACTGATTGGGGCTTACCATCTACATTTAAATGGAGCTCCGGAAGGGCCAGCAGGGACTGGCAAAACCGAAACCACAAAGGTAATACCACAATTTACCGGGAATTCGAATAGAATTCAAGATAACATGGATGGTCTCAACTAATTCTGTTAATTTTCAGGATTTAGCCAAGGCGCTTGCGGTACAATGCGTTGTTTTCAATTGTTCGGATGGGTATGTGAAAAACGCCACCCAGTTTTCTTACACATACAAAGTAATTCTTACAGAATGTAGGTTGGATTGAATGCGGAGGAAATTCGTTTCAGATTGGATTATATAGCAATGGGAAAATTCTTTAAAGGACTAGCATCTTGTGGTGCATGGGCATGTTTTGACGAATTCAACCGAATCGAGTTGGAAGTATTGTCTGTAATAGCCCAGCAGATTTTATGCATTATCCGAGCTGTCCAAGCCAATGTTGAAACGTTCAACTTTGAAGGGACAGAACTTCGCTTAAATCCCAACTGCTATGTTGCAATTACAATGAATCCGGTAGAGCAGATTGACAAACTTTTATGCTTTTAATAACATATTTTGCATACTACGTCACATTTAATTTCGCAACAATAGGGTTACGCTGGCCGTAGTGAGCTACCAGATAACTTGAAAGTCCTCTTTAGAACTGTGGCCATGATGGTGCCAGATTATGCCATGATTGGAGAAATTTCCTTGTACACGTGCGGGTTTGTGGATGCTAGGAACTTGGCTGTTAAAATTGTGACGACCTACCGACTCTGTTCTGAACAGCTTTCCTCTCAATTTCATTATGATTATGGTTAGTTGCATGAAATATTTACTTTTGCCTTGAACAATGCCATCCTAACTTGACTTGACTGTCGAACTATGATTATAAAACCGTTGTATAGGTATGAGGGCTGTAAAATCGGTCTTGCTAGCAGCTGCCAACTTGAAATTGAAATATCCCATGGATAGAGAAGATTATTTGCTCCTTCGCTCCATTCTCGATGTCAACTTGCCCAAGTTTTTGTCTCATGATTTACCATTGTTCCGAGGCATTATCAGTGATATTTTCCCTGGTGTGCCGATGCCAGATGCAGACTATGCTAATTATTACAAGGCTATTGAAGTCGTAAGCGGAGTTAACAATAATTTTTGAAAACCACTTCCTTCCTACCAAATCTTGCTTAAAATGAATGTTCATTCATTTCATCATGTAGACATGTGAAGAGCTGAACCTTCAGCCAGAAGAGGTCTTTAAAACAAAGATTATTCAAGTTTACGAGATGATGATTGTCAGGCATGGTTTTATGCTTGTGGGTGATCCATTTGGAGGAAAAACTTGTGTCATTAAGGTAATATTAGGTTTTTCTCAAGGGAAGAACAAACTATCACAGAAATCATTGAAATTATTGAAATATATACATGCGACAGGTTCTGAAAGGAGCACTGACATACATGGAAGACAATGGTATGGGCGAAAATAAGTTGATTTATGAAACCATCAACCCTAAATCTATTACGATGGGACAATTGTATGGTAATTTTGATCCGGCATCCCACGAGTGGCAAGATGGAGTTATAGCTGTCACATTCAGGTAAATGTGGGTAAAACTAAGCTTGGTCTGCTTTGGAATAGTAAATAATGCGATGATTTTAATTCCAAAGGAACTTTGCAGTAACGGCAACTGATGACCGAAAATGGGTTATATTTGATGGTATGATTCCACGGTGTTATTAAGTTAAAAAATAATGCTATAAATATCAAACTATGTAGATTACTTTTACATTAAATATTAGGTCCTGTGGATGCTGTGTGGATTGAAAATATGAACACTGTAAGAGAAGTTACAATCAATTAAAAATTTATTGCTACTAATTTAGAATGGATTCACCTCATTAAGTGTTTTACGTTGGGTAGGTCCTGGATGATAACAAAAAGCTATGCTTGATGTCTGGCGAGATTATTGCAATGACTGCAGCCATGTCCATGGTGTTTGAAGTTCACGACCTTTCACAAGTAAAACCCAATATTGTTTCCATATTTCGTAAATAATTAAAGCGGTTACAGTAAAATAGTACCTTTGAAACATTTTCACAGGCATCGCCAGCAACAGTGTCCCGTTGTGGTATGATTTATTTTGAGCCTTCTGCCCTGGGCTGGCTTCCTCTTCTCAAGTCATGGATGAACAAACTAGACCCTATTTGGAAGCAGGATGAAGAAACTGAGGTGTATATCGTTGACCTGATCGTTTTCATGATGAAACACTCCATGCGCTTTGTTAGAAGAAACTGTAAAGAACTTTTATTCACAGGGGATTCTAACCTAGCATTGTAATAAAATATTCGCATGCACCAAAGAATTATATGAACGTTCGGAATTCGCAAAAAACCAACTACACTTTTTTTATGCTTCAACAGCGCCTGTTTGAATATTGTGGAAGCCCTGCTGAAAGACGCGAGGGATTATATAGAAAGGGATATCAAATATCTCAGAGCCTGGTTCACTGGAGTGGTCATGTTTGCAACAATTTGGAGCGTTGCTGGAATATTAGACACTGACTCGCGCATCAAATTCGATACATTTATTCGCTTCCTTGTTTCGGGCAAAGATACTGCTCACCCATTCCCAGAATCGATGCCACCAAAGTTTGAAACAACATTTCCAAATGATGGCTCCGTCTACGACTGGCAATACGAAACCAAAGGACGTGGCAACTGGAAACATTGGAATGAAATGGTTCGAGGGTTTGAACAACCGACCCATAATAATATTCGTAGAATTATTGTTCCCACAGTGGATACTGCGAGATATAGTTACCTCATGGATTTGACTATTCGACACGAACTCCCGATGCTCTTGGTGGGATCCACTGGCACTGGAAAAAGCTGCTATATTCAGGAAAAAATTATGCATGGTTTACCTCAAAATACGTATATGGGCAATTTCATCACATTTTCTGCTCAAACAACTGCCAATCAAGTTCAGGAGCTGATTATCAACAAATTAGATAAGAAGGGCAGGGGTACTTATGGTCCGCCGACGGGTAAAAAGTGTATCATTTTCATTGATGATATGAACATGCCAGTTACAGAAAGTAAGCATAGAACAAGAATGAAGAAGCCATCTTTTCTTTTATAAAGTTGAAACGAATTTTTCAAGCGTGATTTTTTCATTTTAGTTTACGGTGCTCAGCCTCCAATTGAGATTCTTCGTCAGTATTTTGACCACAAGCATTGGTATGAGAAGAAAGATATCTCCAAAATATATTTGGAGAATATTCAGTTTATGGCAGCAATGGGACCTCCAGTGAGTCAACGGGAAATGTCTAGTTTAATGCTAAATATTCGGAAATTCAAGTTGTAAAATGAATGGTCGTTTGTAGGGTGGATCAAGACAAAATGTTACTCCAAGATTCATTCGACATTTTAACGTAGTCGCGATAAATGCTTTCTCTGATGACACAATGGTCAGAATTTTCCAGACGTTGATGCAGATTTACTTGAGAAATTCTGGCTTCACCCCAGAATACTTTGGAATGGTGAACCCGATTGTGAATGGGACAATGGAGGTTTATAAGGAGGCAATGGATAAATTGTTGCCTACACCGGTACTTTTTAATATGTATTTTCCCTATCGCTTTACAGTTATGACGCGATATTATTTTTATTACGATTTTTTCCCAATCGTTTAGAGCAAATCACATTACACATTCAACCTCCGAGATTTTGCACGTGTTATTCAAGGATGTTGTCTCATCAATAAAAACGCAGTTGATTCCAAGAGGATCTTTGTTCGGTTCGAAATAGACTCATTTTATTTGTTTTTTAATTTTTCATTACTTCATATAATTTTAATTATGACATTTTGCACGCAGGCTTTGGGTTCACGAAGTCTACCGCGTGTTCTATGATCGTCTCACTGATGATCAGGATAGACAATGGGTGTTTGAGCTGGTCCAGACCTGCGTTCAGAACCACTTCAAAGAAAGTTTTGATGTTGTTTTTGATTACTTAAGTCCAAACAGTGCTGGTCCTGGCAAAACAAAGGTATGTTTTAAAAATTGTAAATTACCTGGTCTCCTTAAAGTGTTTTGTAATGCTTTGTTCGAATTTTTATCCAGGTTCAATTTGAAGACATGCGAAATCTCATGTTTGGAGATTTCATGAATCCAGATGCAGACAGGGAGGATAGGCTATACCAAGAAATCAGAGATATCGATCAGTTTTACAAGGTGGTCAACATTGGCCTGAAGGAGTACAACAATACGAATAAAAATAGAATGGATTTGGTTATCTTCAGGTTCTATTAAAATACAAAATGCATTGTATTTCATTAGCGTTTAGGAATTCATATAATTTTACGAATATTTTAGGTATCTGCTGGAGCATTTGTCAAAAATTTGTCGAATTTTAAGAAGTCCAGGAGGACATGGACTGCTTGTTGGTGTTGGTGGATCAGGAAGGCAATCTTTAACAAGATTAGCAGCGTGCATGGGCGGTCATCAGATATTCCAACCAGAAATCTCCAAGAATTATGGTCGTGCTGAATGGCGAGACGATTTGAAAAAGGCAATGAAAAATGCTGGTGGTTATGGACGAGAGACTGTACTCTTGATAACAGACTCCCAAATAAAAGAGGAAGGCTTTCTAGAAGACGTCGATTGCTTACTAAATGCTGGAGATGTGCCTAATATTTTTAATGCTGAAGAGAAAGGAGAAATCATGGAGGCAGTAATGCCAACTTACTTGAGTCAAGTGGATAAGAAAACAAGGGGAGGAGACATAAACCCGCTTGCCCTCTTTGCATTCTACGTAAGCAGAGTGAAGGAAAAGCTCCACATAATTATCGCATTTAGCCCCATCGGTTCCAGCTTTCGAAACCGACTCAGGCAGTTTCCATCCATTGTCAATTGCTGTACAATCGATTGGTTTCAACCGTGGCCGGAGGATGCATTGGAGAAAATAGCACAGAAAAGTTTTGAAGGTGTGTCATTTATTTCACAAGATTTATAATAATTACCTCTACCGTACGCATTCACAGAAAATTAATTTCAGATATGGATCTTCCTGCTGATCTCAAACGGAGTTTGGTGGCGATTTGCAAGTTTTTCCAGAAAAAAGCAGAGTCACTCTCGACTCAATTTTTGCTGGAAATGGGTCGACACGTATATGTGACGCCGGTATGGTTTTCGTATTAATACTTTTGTTTTAATTGTTACGTAGGTTGGTACGTTCACCATTGAACATGTGTGTAATTTTGCGTAGACATCTTATCTTGAGTTGATTATGACTTTCAAAAAAGTAATCATGGGGAAGAAAGAAGATACAATGAATGCAAAGCTAAGATACCTTGGTGGTTTGGAGAAACTTGCATTCGCTTCAGCTCAGGTCTGTAAATCAACTAAACTGCAATTACTGTTAAATTGTAGAGAATCAAAAGCATTTAATTTACTTGCATGCAGATTGCAGTGATGAAGAAAGAGTTGACAGCACTCCAACCCCAATTGCTAGAAGCTTCAGCAGCTACGCAAGCGATGATAGACATTATTGATAAGGAATCTCAAGAGGTCCAAGAAAAATCAGAATTGGTCAAGGAAGACGAAGCCGTAGCAAATGTTCAAGCTGGAGAAGCAACTGCTTTAAAAACGGAATGTTTGGCAGATCTTTCATCCGCACTCCCTCAGCTTGAAAGTAATTCGTGACTAATTTGATTTTGCAAATTAATTATTCTGGGTTTTCTTGCTTATTAAATTTATTCCAATTGTTTTACAGAGGCAATGAAAGCACTTGACACACTCAAACCTGCAGATATTGTGCTTGTCAAATCCATGAAGGTATTTCATAGAGCATTAATTTCAAGCATTTTATTACGAGAACAGGTTACAACCTTACATAAATTAATGCACCTTATTTAGAATCCTCCTCCAGCTGTGAAGCTAGTAATGGCAGCAGTGTGCGTGATGAAAGGCATCAAACCCGAGAAAGTAACTGACCCAGATGGGAAAAAAATACTCGACTTTTGGGGTCCAAGCAAGCGACTCATGAACGACTTCAACTTTCTCCAAAGTCTTAAAGACTACGACAAAGACAACATCCCCGAATCAACCATGAACGACATACGAACCAATTTCATGAACCAAGAGTTATTCAAGCCCAACAAAGTCGCAAAGGCATCCAGCGCTGCTGAAGGTTTATGCAAATGGGTTCTCGCAATCGAGTCTTATGACAAAGTGGCTAAAGTCGTTGCTCCCAAGCGAGCTCGACTTAACGAAGCCGAAGAAAAGCTCAAGAAAACGTTGGACCTTCTCAACGCAAAACGGCAAGAGATTCAAGAGCTCGAAGCTAAACTAGCCAGACTCAAAGAACAGTTTGAGGAAACAAACAACAAGAAACTCGCTTTGGAAGCGGAAGTAAACTTATGCACACAAAAGCTAGACAGAGCTGAAAAGTTGATTGGAGGCCTTGGTGGCGAAAAAGACAGATGGACTCATGAAGCCGAAGATTTACAAGTGATCTATGATAATTTAGGCGCAGATGTTTTGATTGCCTCAGCATGCACAGCGTATTTGGGTCCATACACGGCGACTTACAGAAACGCTTGTATAAACGACTGGATATCCCACGTTTCTAGCATGGGTATAGCTGTTTCCCATGATTTTAGCGTGTCCAAAACACTCGGCTCACCAGTCACCATTCAACAATGGAATCTTCATGGTCTGCCCAAAGATGCTTTTTCAGTGGACAACGCTGTCATGATAGAAAATGCGAGAAGATTTCCTCTCATGATCGATCCACAAGGGCAAGCCAACAAGTGGGTAAAGAATACGGAGAAAGAGAACAAATTGAAAATTGTCAAGCTCTCTGACAATGACTTTATGAGAAAGATGGAGTTTTGTGTGGCAACTGGAACGCCCATGCTTGTTGAAAACGTGGGAGAAGATGTGGATGCCAGTTTGCAACCCATTTTGGACAAAAAGACGTTTAAACAGTCAGGCGTTGATATGATCAAGTTGGGAGATTTGATTGTTGAGTTCAACCCCAACTTTAGATTCTATATGACTACCAAACTAAGAAATCCTCACTATTTGCCTGAAATCTCCACAAAAGTTCTACTTCTCAACTTCATGATAACCCTTGAAGGGCTTGAAGATCAGCTATTGGGAATCGTCGTGGCCAAAGAAAGGCCAGAGTTGGAAGAAGAGCGACAGCAACTCGTACAACAGAGCGCTGCAAACTCCAAAGCTTTGAAGGAAGTTGAAGACAATATTCTCAACACTTTATCATCCTCCGAAGGAAATATTCTTGAGGATGCCACAGCTATCGAGATTTTGGACTCTTCGAAGCAGATTTCAAATGATATTACAGAAAAGCAAAAGAATGCAGTTGAGACGGAGAAACAGATAACCGCAAGCAGAGCTGGATATCGTCCTGTTGCCCGTTATACGAGTGTCCTCTTCTTCTCGCTGACTGAATTGCCAAATATAGATCCTGTAAGTGATTTCAGTTCAGCATTTAATGTGGCCATTTAGCATTAAAATCATGTGCATTGATAACAACGTACGACTTTTCAGATGTATCAATACAGCCTCAACTGGTTTGTCAACTTATTCGTTAGCTCAATTGAGCACAGGTAAGCAATCATTCATATCAGAATTTTGAAACAAAATAATATTGCGCTATGAACACGTGTTTTTGTCTATTTTGTACTTGCAACATTGAAGCGTTCGTAGACGTCACCTGTAAGTGCTGCTGTTTTGTAAAAGTTTTTGTAATAAATTAGCAAAGAATTATCAATATTTATGCGAATTTCAATGATTCAATAGTGGTCGGAGTAAGAATTTGGAGAAGCGACTCAAAAATCTGAGTGATCATTTCACGCTGAGCTTGTACAACAATGTGTGTCGCTCTTTGTTTGAAAAAGACAAGCTCCTCTTCTCCTTCACACTTTGCATGTCGATTATGATGTCGCAACACAAGGTGACAATGGACGAGTTCAAGTTTTTATTAACGGGAGGTGTCGGACTCCAAAACGAGCTCCCGAATCCAGCTCCTAGCTGGCTCTCAGCAAAGTCTTGGGACGAGCTTTGTCGAACGGTTGACACTGCCCCAGGTTTTGCCAACTTTATCCACGATTTCAAAGGGAAAATAGAGCAGTGGAAGAAACTGTATCAACACGCAGAGCCCCATATTCATCATCTCCCAATACCATGGCATGGTAAGCTCACAGACTTCCAGAGAATGTTGGTAATCCGATGTTTACGACCAGACAAGTTGGTTCCAATGATTAACTCTTTTGTGAGTACTAATCTGGGCGACAAGTTTGTCTCTCCACCCCCGTTTGATTTGGCTAAATCCTTCTTGGATTCGAATCATCTTACCCCACTCGTATTCATCTTGTCTCCGGGAGCTGACCCGATGATGGCGCTCCTCAAGTTTGCGGATGATACTGGCTTTGGAGGAGATAAGTTCCAAGCCATTTCCTTGGGCCAGGGCCAAGGACCAATTGCGAAAGAAATGATTCTCAAAGCTTTTGAAGAAGGAACTTGGGTTTGCTTGCAGAATTGTCATTTAGCAGCGTCTTGGATGCCAGCCCTTGATAAAATATGCGAAGAAATGCCAAATTCCAAGATTGCCCCAACTTTCAGACTTTGGCTGACGTCTTATCCCTCACCTAAATTTCCTGTGACCATTTTACAAAATAGTGTCAAAATGACCAATGAACCTCCTACAGGACTCCGACAAAATCTTTTGCAGTCTTATTTATCCGATCCGATTGTGGATCCTGAGTATTACAACAGTTGTCCCACAAGTCATGACTCTTTTACAAAGTTGTTATACGGTCTTTGCTTTTTCCACGCTGTTGTTCAAGAACGAAGAAAATTTGGGCCACTGGGATGGAATATCCCATATGGATTTAATGATTCTGATTTGAGAATTTCGATTTTACAGCTTCAGGTATGATTTTTTATTTAAAAAAAAGATCCAAACTAGTGAAAAGCAAAAAGGTTGCTTGCGTTGAAAGGCTAAACGGTCACATGCCAAAGAACTAAATAACTGCTTTCTCAATTAGAGTTTGCATTTAGCTGACTCCTGTTTTGTCGGCCGCCGAAAATGGCGTGGATCATAATTGTTCGTTGGGGTTAATTAATAATTACTTATTGCATTGCCCCAGCAGATGTCTTGTATGATATTGGAAGGCTTTGTTATTTGCATTTTGCCCCTTTTCTAGTTCGTATTCAGTAGAGTACATAAAACCACGCACATCTCACTAGTAAGAGTGATTTTATATTAGCAGAATTAAAGGGCTTGTATGTATCTTGATTTTGCTTTTACAAAGCTTAATTCAGTTATGACTCGAAATCCGTCGAACATATTTATATAATATCAGTATTTACTGTTTTTAAATTGATAATATACTATACTTAGTGTTACATTTTCTGCGGCCGACAAAACAGGAGTCAGCTAAATGCAAACTCTAATTGAGAAAGCAGTTATTTAGTTCTTTGGCATGTGACCGTTTAGCCTTTCAACGCAAGCAACCTTTTTGCTTTTCACTAGTTTGGATCTTTTTTCATGGCTACTGCTGTTATCTTTAAATATAATAAATTTAATTGCCACGATCGACTATGCAAAGAAAGTCATATTTCGTATAAATAACTTACATAGTTATAGCATATATACATAGTTGTACGTGTGTTCAGCATAGTATTAGAATGTTTGCCGGAAATAGTTTTGGAATTGGCTGAATATAGATGAACAGTGATCTACTTTAATGTGCTTCCCTTAACTCGGTAACATATGAAAAGCTCTTTGGTTAAGCGAATTTTTTCTCAATATCTTCACCTAGGGAGGTTCCAATCTGAAAGGGTCAGGTTGGAAACATCAATTTGCTATATTTATAATATATTGCTGTGTAGTTTAAGTATATACAAATCGCTTCACACACAAATTAATATTGGTTTTATGCAGAGCGCCGATTCGCAAGTATTGCATTTTGTTTGAAGTCCACAACTCTAACCGTTTAGGCGTCTTAGCATTTTTAAGCAAGATTAAATTAAAAATCAATTATAAAGCATTATTCATGAAACCTACGGTTTCCGACAGTTTTGTCTTTTGACAAATGTTTTATTGCATAAGAAGTGTATTTGCAGAACGTTGTCTCGTTGTCTCTCATGGTATATAGTACTAAGATATATATAGCATATGAAGTGTGAGTGGCCATGGCTCGTTTATGGAATTGGCCAGAGCAAAATGAAAAGTAAGGTATTGATATGCTTCCATGGTATGTGGGAATTTCCAAAAGCTCTTTGGTTTTGCGATTTTTTTTCTTCAATTTCTGCCTACGGTTGCTCAAACCCGACAGGGGCAGTGTGAAAACACTATAATATGTTATGGAAAAATTCTTCAAGGTATTTAACGATGTTTGAAATTGGATATTATGCAGAATGAATATACGCATCTATTGCCGCTGGTTTCAAGTCAATAGGTTCTACCGTTTCGGTTGTGATACATTTTGAATTATCTGAGCAGTGGAGTCATTCCATATCAGTCTTCAACTGACTGCCCATTTGGAACCAAGGGTTTCCAAATTGAATCAACATGCTACGCATGTTGATATGACAGTTCCCGTTTTGCCTTTCAAAAAGCAATGAACTTGGGAATGTATATGAAAACAAATTATTTCAATTTATAGATGTTCATCAATGAAAATCCTGATGAAATTCCATTTGAAGCAGTGACTTACCTGACTGGAGAATGCAACTACGGTGGAAGAGTCACGGATGATTGGGATCGTCGTACTTTGAACACAATTTTGGAAGATTTTTGCAATCCAACAATGCTCACTCAAAAGAAGTACAAATTCTCACCATCAGGTACATATGTGGTCCCATCCAAGACGGAATATGATGACGTTGTCGCGTTCATAAAGCGACTGCCCATGAGTCAAAAACCGGAAGTTTTTGGAATGCACGACAACGTGGACATCAGTCGGGAATTGAGAGAAACTAGTGAGCTCTGCGATGCCATTCTGCTTACCCTCCAAGGTTCTTCTGGCGGGGGTGAAGGGCTTGACCACAAACTTGCTGATATTGCTGGCGACATTCTTGTCAAACTTCCAAAGAACTTTGACCTTGAAGATGCTCTGGAAAGATATCCAACAACTTACAACGAATCCATGAACACAGTCCTTGTTCAAGAGATGGAAAGGTTCAACAGACTTTTGTCCAAGATTCGATCCAGCCTGCAGGAAATCCAAAAGGCGATCAAGGGGTTGGTTCTGATGTCACCAGAGTTGGAAAGGTTGGCAGTCTCACTAATGAATGGAAAGATGCCTGCGCTCTGGTCAAAGGTTTCGTATCCAAGTTTAAAACCACTTGGATCCTATGTAAATGACTTTTTGGAAAGGCTAAAGTTTCTTCAGAAATGGCTTGATCATGGGAAGCCTGATGTGTTTTGGATGTCGGGTTTCTTCTTCACTCAAGCTTTTCTAACGGGAGCTTCCCAGAATTTTGCGAGGAAGTATAAAATTCCTATTGACAAACTGGGCTTCGATTTCACTGTGCTCCCATCTGACACTTCGTCCTCTGCTGCACCGGATGGTGTCTATGTTCATGGATTGTATGTGGATGGGGCAAAATGGGACAGAGCCACGTAAGAGATATAATTAAAATATAATTACGCTTAAATATTAAAAGTCATCAAATATTCAACAAAATTATATTATTTTAGAAATAACTTGGCCGAGATGCTGCCAAAAGTTCTTTGGGATTCTATGCCCATAATTTGGATGGCTCCCAAGCGTAAAAACGAAATTTACGAAGGGAAACGCTATAAATGCCCAATATATCGAACCTCTGAAAGAAGAGGAACACTCGCAACAACCGGTCATTCAACCAACTACGTATTGCCAGTATTGCTCAACACCAAGGAACCTCCCAGACACTGGATTAAACGGGGTGTTGCCTTACTCCTTCAACTTGACAATTAACAAAATATTTATTGAAACCCCAGATGTAATAATTATTATGATAGTTAGCATATCCATAAACAATGTACAGTACTATTTGTGTTTTGACTAAATGATTAAAAACCTGACTGCATTTTATACTACAGAAATTACTCCCTCCTTTTATCCTACATTTATTCATTAATTTACACTTCCGTAGTAGCAGTGACCACTGTTTCTGTCATTGTAGAAGATTCTGGCTCTTTCGTGCTCGGTAATACCAATGGCAAAACATTTTCACCAAATAGCTCATACCAGTTTCCTGGTGGGAAATATCTTGCAACAATAAAATATTGGCCACAGTTCTCACTTGAGTTGATGGCGTAGCCGTACCCAACTTCTCGAGTATCTTTCCAAATCATTTGGCTAAAGTGGGCGAATTCGTGAAAAGGGTGTTCTCCATATCCTTTATATTCGGGCCATGGATAGTGCTCAATTTCTTCATACCAAATGTTCGTACCAAATAGTGCCATATCTTCTTTTGGATTGTGGATACCATCCCCTGTAAACAGATTTTCTCCCATACGAATACGACTTGAATTCAAGAAGTAGTCCGGGTGAGATGAATGGATGTGGTACATTTGGCAATCTCTTGCTAGCTGATTTGCCCATTTTTGAGCTCGTCGTGTCAACTTCATTAATAAAAACAATAATTTGAAGATTTAATCAAGAAATTGTTAATGTTTATGTCTTTAAAAATTTACCTCGTCATTATAAACCAAAGGTTCAGAGCTGTGGAGTGCTCGGAACTCATTTTCACGTTCGTACATTGTCTGGGACCAGTCTTTCTTCTCTTTAAGTCGTTCCACCTGAAATGATAAAGCGTTACATGGTTAAAATTTCTAATTGATTTCTAATCAGCACAACAATAAAGATCAAGACTTTCTTACTAGCTTGTGTAAACCTTCATTTTTGTACTTCTCATGAAGAATTGAAATTAAGCAATAGGAAAATGCTTGATAGGGATACGCACTTGATTCTGCAGTATCATTTAGAACAGTCATGTAATCCTTTCGTGGTACTTTGTACCGATCCTGGTAAATTTCAAAAACATAGAGTTATTAATCCCTGATAACTCTAAATGGCAATGATGGTCAAGTTTTTACCTCAAGAAGGAATGGTGCACATTTCATGTATTCCTCGGGTAGTTTTACCATTCCGTATTTTAAAAGGAATTGTCCAAAATATCTCTGAAAATGGTTTAAAAAACTTTAGTTCTACATCCTAAACTTTTGTAGCTTTAAATTTCAAAATGCACATAAATTCTTAAACTATTACTTCATCTGCCCTTTGTTTTAAAATCATGTTTCTTTGAAACGTTCCTTGTCCAGTGCATTGGTTAAAATCCAGACTTCTCGTTTTTGGTACATAATGCTGGAGATATTCGTACCAGCAAACACCTTCGTATATTTTAGCCCCCATTATTCTGTAATTAGTCAATGGAAATATATTACATGTAAAAACGTATGCTTTAAAATTTACAATTTCTATTAATCCAATATTCTTACATTCCATGCTCGATCCGTTCCGGTGAATGAACTCTAATATCCTTGAACCTACTGCCAACATTTCCCCCATCAACTCTCGAACAACAAATACCGATCCATAACGTGATCACGGCTATAACTAATCCAATCATTTTAAAAGTTAAAAGGTCTATATAAAATGTGTATTAACAAAACTGGAATTTTAACTTCCAATAACAGAATCAACCGCATTACACTACAACTCCCCTCACAATTCCAACCTCAACTGCAATCTACAACTTAGGCGACTACTTCAACTTCTTCAACCGAGTGTACTCTCAAGTCATGGGAAATCGTAGAGGTGCACGCTGACTTTTATTGCGTCTTGACAGAGAGAAATCATAAAAATTGCAATAGTGTGACATGTGCATATTTGAGGTTTTTATTTGACTTGGAAAACTAAAAACTACTAAAACTATTATGCAAAGTCATAATGCGTAATTTGCTCCATTCCAATCTGAGCGTTTTTGCGGTCTGTTGACAATATCTTTCTTTCAAAGTCAATCCTTTCTTGCATTGAGTTGATAAAGTTAGAGTCACAAGCAATAGCATAAAATCCAGATCCAGACTTTGTTTAAGACAAACATTGACTCTTTTCCGTATTAACATTAAGTGAAATAATATGTTTGCTAAAAGTAGATTCACACTTGTTCACTTCATCATGAAATTACGATTCTTCATACTTTATTTCTAATAATAAAAATCTCTATGATGTTCACTCTTTGTCCTTGAAGATGTTTAACTATTTTTTTGTCCGAGGAGAAAAATGACAAACAATTTGACGAGGTGTAAAAGAAACGCGGATTTTGATCTAGCATTCTCGTCATTTTTCATTTGGTTCATGCAATGACTCAACTGAACAAGTTGCAAACATTGTAATTAGCATGATACAAACTGTGCTAGACTACCTGACTATGACAATGCCTTCGGCTAAAGAAACTGAGAAATGGTTATAGACACCAAGCTAATGATCTTTTCATTGTGCTTAGAATAACTGCTTGAGAATTGGGCATATGATTTAATGCTGAAATAAAAAATATATTGATTTATTAGTGAGCAACTGGCAAATAACAAATGTTGTAGAGTTTCACAGTGATTGAAATATCTGACAATTCGTAGTTGTACTGTTAAAGATGCAAAATTGCACTGAATTCCAAGCGTATATTTAGTAGCAAAATGCACCGTTTATTTATTGCACTGGCAAAACGTTCTTTTGGTATGCCCCTTGCATGTTACCAGCTGGGGAATATCTGCCTGCAATGTAAATTTGCTGAGCACCACAATCAGGATTAATAGCAAGTCCGTAACCCACATACTTTGTTCCCTTCCAAACTGTTTGGGTAAAATGTCCGATTTTCTTGAAGAGAGCGTCAGTTCCATCTCCGTTGTATCCACCGCTGCTAAAAGGGTAGTCCTTGTTTTCTTCATACCAGCCGTCTGAAGCTATGTATGCAGCATCTTCCTTTGGAACGGTGGGCGCTGCTGACAATGACTCACCGGTTCCATCACCTCGCCATTGACGATCGGGATCGGAATTCTCGCTGTGGTACATGTTGCATTCCCTGGCGATTTTGTCGGCCCATCTTTGAGCTGCTTCATTAAGCTACAAATAAAATTTAAAAGTTAAAATATATAGATTATGAGATAATATTAAATATTAGACGCAATCGTACCTCCTTGACTAGTTTCATTGGGGGAGATCCATGGAGAGCTCTAAATTCATTGTCACGATCCAAAAGGGTTGACATCCAGTGCTTTTTCTGGTGAGTTTTTTCGTTTTTCTAAACAACGAAAAATATTCCTTAATGTGGTACATTTGTATTCAATGCTTCCAGAAAAATCGACAATATTTCCATTTCAACTCACCACAGCATCAATGGCCTTATCACCAAACTTTTGCCTCAACTTGGCAATAAGACAGTAGGAAAAACCTTGATATGGATAAGTGCTACCGTCTTGGCCATCGTTTAAAGCATCACTTTCATCAGCAGCGTATGTACTATCGGAATCCTAAATTTGGGGCAATGTGAAACTTAATCTTCTCTTTGTCGTCAAACAATGCACTACAACTGCTATAAATATTTACATACCTTAAGATAGGAGTTGCAAGCTGAACCGTATTCCTCTGGCAGTCCAGACATGGCAAGTTGAACCATCCAATCTCCAAAATATGTCTTGGCCATGTCGTCGTCTGTAATTTGCTTCTTCACATTTTCAGCCTGACCATAGCATTCCATTGTGTAGCCATCGCTGTTGGTGTCAGGAAACTGCTTTAGCTTCTCATACCAACAAACCAGGTCGTAAGCACGGACGCTCATCGTCCTGCAATATTAATTCAATATTTTAAAAACCCCAACGACTTTTACAATTGGAGATTTAGTCCATGATAACTTACATTCCAAAATCCATCGCCGACAAGGCACTTGAGCCGGCAACGACGGCTGCCACACAGAAAGCCACAAGGGCAAATCGTGCCATCACTACAGAGAACCTTTAGAAATGTTTCTCAAAAAATATTTTGACTCAAGATCAAAAATATTATTAACACAAATTCCTTTTATCGCTGGAGATCGCCAAAAGACTGGAGATTATATCCAAACTGATAAGTTTATTTATACAAAATGAAGGTAGTGCGAAGTTGTAACCAATTAGTACTTTATGGAATGATAGAAGCAATGATCATATTCTACATCCAATTAAGACTACTATTATTCTCTACTATTCACTTTTATATACTGTTTTGATATAAATAGGTACTGCAACTAGTTTTAGATAGTAAAAAGCATTGGCCCAATTATTTTCCCCATACATCCCCATTATCACCAATCATAGCTTACGTAAGCGTTTTCTCCAGTTCTTAAAAATATTAAAGACAGGTTTCCAGCTCGCGATGTGGTCGTAAACGCAAAGATTTACGGTTTGCGCTATTCACGCCACCAATTTTATAAACCATAATTGGGAATTTTCTCAAGCGTGTTAGATAATCGCTTCCTTGACCTTATAACATAAAAATAGCTCTGGACTCTAAAATCATATAGTTCACCCAGTACCTAAGTGTTTGTGCAAAATAGCAAGATGTATGAATTCCCCGGATTTCATGAAGTTCAGGAAATTATCTGTACAAATGTAATTATAAGCTGCAAACATGAATTTTTACAGATTTTTTCTATCTTAATCATACTCGATGATTGTTCTGGTTTTCATCATGCACATCATTAAAAGATAGCCACAAACTAGAAGATCCAAACAAAAATATTTATGTAGTTTGCGGCTAGCTTAGGTATACGTGTTGTATCTATATGGGCTTCTTCCAACCAACCGTGAGAAAATTGTATGCTCAGCATAACTCAGATGTAGACAATACATTACAGCTATCAAAGTGCAACTTACAATCAGCAGGAGTCGATGCAGGTAGTAATTAAGTTAAAAACAAAAGTAATAAAAATCTCGTTGGATAAAATAAAGGTGAGAAAATAAGTAGGTGCATCATTACTGCTTCCAGTCACGTAATTATAAGAAATTATAGCGTCTTTGCCATTATGGTAGGTGCATTACGTAACGTAAACTTACAAAGTGTATAATTTCTGAACAGATATAATAAGTTATTCTGCTTTGAACACATCATGAATGTGGGGAATATTCTACTTTATTGCCTCGAAATGTTATGTAATTATGTCAAACTTTCGTTTTCGTTTAAAATTATTTTAACTACCAGTTTTTCAAAATATTGTTAAAATCGTGGTGGAAGTACATTTTCTTGGTATTCCCCTTCCATGTTTCCTGGCGGTCCGTACCGGGCTGCAATGAACCACTTCATGGATGGGCAGTTGGGATTGTACGCAAACCCATAGCCAACATAGAGGGTACTCTTCCACACACTTTGTGTGAAATGTCCAATCTTGGAAAACGAAGGGCCCCCAGTAAACCCTTTGGGGAAAGGATAGTCTTGTATCTCTTCGTACCAGCCATTTGATGCAATGTACGCAGCATCTTCTTTTGAAACGGCACCACCACCACAGGAAAGGTTCTCCCCAGTGGTTGCGCCATGCCATTGACGTCCTGGATCGTCGTTTTGGCTATGGTACATCTGGCATTTTGATGCCATATTTTCAGCCCAACTTTGAGCTTGGTCATTTAGCTATCAATTTAAATTATGGCTTAGAACATTCATACTTGTAGATGGAATCAAAATTTTAAGAAGGTTACCTCTTTTACAAGCTGAAATGGAGGGGAGCCGTGACGAGCTCGGAACTCATTATCCCTAGCTAAAAAGACGGATATCCAATGTTTTTTCGGGCCTGTCTTCTCGTCAAACTAAATATTAAATGTGAATATGTCGTTGAATATAATAAACAGAACATGAATAGTTGTTTAAAACTGTGATTAAAATTTACCACTGCTGTCGTTGCTTTCTCGCCATGTTTCTCACGGAGAACATTCAATAGACATAAAGAAGCCCCTTCAAACGGATAAGGTCTACTTTGTCCATCATTCAGCACTTTCTTGAGATCTACTGGGTATGGCTTAGAAGGATTCTGCAGGGACAGTTAGTAGTACTCACCATTAATAACTTAGAAATGAAAATCTAGCTTTTAATATAAAATATTTTATATCCAGCACCTGTAAGTAGACATTACAACTTTGGCCATATTCTTGTGGAAGTCGCTTCATTGCAAGTTGAATCATCCACTCTCCAAAGTATTTCTGGAAAATATTGACAAATCATTTGAGATATCGAAGCATGAAAATCGGGTTAAATTTGTTAACCTAAAGTACAAAAATGATACGTTACCAATGCCATGTCGTCTCCATTTATTTGTTTCTTCACATTCTCTGCTTTCCCAAAACATTCTCGCAAGAAGCCTTTCGAATCTGTTTCCGGAAAACGTTTCAGTTTTTCATACCAACAGATTGAGTCATACGCTCGGACACCCATATCCCTTCAAAGTTCAAAACAAACACAAGTCAATTTTACAAATTTTTGTACCGAAATCGGGTGGGATTATTTTATAACTTACATTCCGAATTCCACTTCGCTAGCTCCTACGTAATGCACCCATGGGAGAGCTAGAGCGATGATGACTACGACAGTATTTTCCATTGTGATCAGATCTAACTTGAAATCAAACTGCTTCCAAATTGCAAACCAACAAACGTCTTTTATATTTACGATGCTCCATTTTCGAGCATGTTGTCAAAGATTTGTTTTTTATCTAACGTGATCCTAAAATACGAGATGCATAAATATAATTTTGGAAAACCCATATAAGTACAACTTATTAAAAACACATTAACAGGGATGTGATTCATCAGGGATCAGAGGGGCTTCCAGTACTTAAGATTCGATAAGAATATTGTAGTGGATATTATGCATGCAAATGTTTAAGGTCTGGTCCTAAACCCTGAATAATTTATGGAAAATAGCTCACGTACAATCCTTCATTAGCTCCCTGAACCTTTTTTTGCGTTAAAATCATTGGGTTCCGGTCATATGCATTCACATCACGTATGCTAAAAACATCCATACCACGTAACACTGCACTCGGATATTTGCATGCGTAAAAACTTTTATTAAAACGACTAAAAGATGTACAAGTCTAATTTACAAAGTTGAGAAAATTTCGGGAACAAATTTCGTTTTCAAAGAAATCAGAACGTTACACTGAGAATTTTAGTTTTTGGGAGGCAACACATTAGCTTGGAATTCGCCATCTCCGTTTCCAGCAGGTGAATAACGACCCGCAATGAACCAGTTGCCGCAGCTTTGACTGAATGCGTAGCCATAACCGACGTACTTTGTGTTTTTCCACACGGTTTGGGTGAAATGGCCAATTTTCTCGAAGAGTCCATCCCCGGAAGTGTGTCCTTGGGGGTATGGGTAGTTTTTGATTTCTTCATACCACATGTCGGAGGCGAGGTACGCTGAGACAGCCTTAGCTGGTGCGGTTGAATCTGGATTGGATCCTCCCTCGGCAATAGATTCACCAGTGCCTGCGCCGTGCCATTGACGTCCTGGATCGTCGTTTTCACTGTGGTACAAGTTGCACGCGTTGGCCATTGTTTCAGCCCAGGTTTGAGCAGCAGAGTTGAGCTACACGATAATAATAATTTTCCGAGAAATTAGGCACAATTGAAAAAAAGTTGAAAATATTTTAAAACTTTATCATTTTTATCATTACCCCGCTATCCATAGTAAATGCTGGGACGCCGTGACGTGCCCTAAACTCATTGTCGCGATCTAAAAGAGTTTTTCTCCAGTCTTTTGTTCTGTGAGTCATCTCGTCTTCCTAATTTTTTAAAGATTTGAATAAAAAATGAGCATTCATTCCTAAAATACATGAGCATTGTTCCTGAAAGTATTCACGTACCACAGCCTTGATAGCTTTCTCTCCGAATTTGCTTCTCAACTTGTTCATCATGCAGTAGGCAAATCCCTTGAATGGATAATCGTTAGGATCAGCATCGTTCAAAGCATCTTTTTCGTCTGATGGAGGAGTCTTGGCAGAATCCTAAAATGCAACCAATATTAGCATTTTAAAAATTTCATCTTTACTCTGAGAAATTCTTAACTTTATACATGGTAGTTTGTTTTACCGTAAGGTAGTCATTGCAAATGGTTGGCCAGTCGTCAGGAAGTCCTGTCATTGCCAATTGGATCATCCAAGGTCCAAAATATTGCTGTTGGGATTTGGGTTAATGTGAACATTAGAGTAACTTTGAAATAAATAAATTTGATACATCGTAACAAGATTGTCTAACCTTTGCATCATCGTCAGAACTAATTTGCGAGACGACGCTTTGAGCCTGGCCCTGACAGCTCATGAAACCATTCGAATTGGTGTTCGGAAACTGTTTCAGATTTACATACCAGCAAACAGCATCATATGCTCTGGTACTCATCGTCCTTGTGAAATCAGACAAGAAAAATAATTAGTTTACTGCTGAAAGTGGCAGAAAATTTAACAATTTAAAATGTTTGTTTAACTTACATTCCATATTTGACTGGAGACTCGGCTGAGGTTCCGGAGAGAACGGTTACGGCACAAAGTGCCAAAACGGCAAATCTTGCCATTATGATAAAATTCTGGTTTTGCTATTTCTTCAGAAACGTTAAGAAATACAAACTTGAAGTAGTTTTCTTCTCTTGAAAGTTTAGCTGGAAACTCCAGAATCCTGAGGTTGGAAACTGGGAAGTGGATGCATTAGTCCAAATTCAGCTCACTATTTATACTCATCGTTGGCCGTTAGCTTCTTCATTAAGATTTGTATGTATTTCATTACGTGTATTTGACGGGTATGCTGTTTTCCTGGTCCAGATTTCTTATTGCATGCACAATTGCAGGACGCATCGGTCACCATGTTTGAAGTATGTACGTCCTTTTGCTTGTGTTTAGATATTTTTTGAGTTTCCAGAGTTTAATTTTACTAATTATATAGGAAATCCTTCTAAACCAGGTCTGAGTATTTTTACAGAAAATATTACGTGCATTGGGCTGGTTATATAATCCGCCTACAACTGATTTTGTAAACAAAGCTTGGCGTATCTCCATCTTGACTTTCCTTCTGTTTGCATCTTTATATTTGGACTGACTATGGCATAACCTGTATCATTAAGAAATCTTAGATTTCCTCAATAAATCTGGTTTAAGATTTAATTTACCTGAAACAGTCCACTGCGCTCAGTTCCATTATAAAACTTCCATGTATGTAGCATTCAGGCGGAGAATAATACAAGTTGCATTTTATGAGTTTCTTATACCTATTTGTTTGCTAGTCAGTTTGATACCAGTATCTTGAATGCAATTAACGCGATCACTATCCAAAAAATCTGCTGTGAGAGTTTTGCACTTCAAGTTACGCAATTCCAGCCAATTTTATCGCATCTGAGAGTAAAGGCAGTAGAGCACAGAGCAGGAAGTTGTGTGCGATGCAGATATGCTAATTTTTATAAAAATGAAGAATCTTGTTTTTACAGAAATCTATAATAATACCATTTACAACAAAAGTAGGTAACAACTGCTGATTTACTTTGTTGTTGTTGATACAGCTCTTTAGGTACGTTTGGCATGCAATATTCATTAATTGTAGGTTACATCACGCTATATAGTGTTTGAAACTTCATCATGCAAAACTGCACTGGCATGTTTGGAGATTTGTTGCAACATTTCATGATGATACAGGAAGTCAGAATGAATGGGGGTACACAAGTTTTTTGTTTAGTTACTCCAAACCTTACTGACAGATGAGCATACACGAGGTGAAATAAGATTTGATTGCAAAACCACTAGTTATTTGCCACGTGTTTCAGCTATCTTCACTTCCCTTTGTTTTATTCACTCTTGATCTTTTGAGATGAAGATACGACTCGAATTACAAATTTCAAAGTCAGCAGCGTTAAAAACACCACCGTTCCAACAGCCGCACAGACCGCGACCAGCAGAAACAAATAGACATCCAACAGCCTTCGTTGGTACCAAGTTTGATGAATTCCTAACGGTTTGAGAAGCGACGTATCATGTCGCAAAACGTACTCTGTCCAATAAAATGCATTCTCAAGAGGATCGATTGGACGGTCCTTAAACATACTTGACAGTTCCACCATTCTGTTCTTTAGCCTTAAATGAATTAAAAGTGATGTCAAAGAAATTCCCATACTTTTATGTTAATCATAAATATGGATTTGTCTGTTACTTTGGGTTATAGACTAGTTCGTGTAAACTTTGCTGGAGCAAAGTCGAGCTAAAGTTTTTGATATCAAGTCGCATTGCCCCACCAACATATTCCATCCTGTCAGCATTGTAGTCTTGATCCGCTAAAGAACAAAACATAATTTCTTCAGCATTCAACAATTTCTCAACTAGTTAAAAATTTAAGAATAAAGTACCAAAGAAAGGGATTGTAATTAAAGGAACGGCAAAACAAAGAGCTTCCTGTGTGCTTGGACGTCCAGCTTGTGTCACGAATCCCTTGATTTTTGGATGAGCTTTAGAAAAAAGTTGAGTTTCAATCAAAATTGTGTCAAATGATCCCTGAATTACTGCATTCTAATCATACCTAAAATATCATTTTGAGGAAACCACGGAAGAAGCAGTACATTGGCTGGTGTATTATCAGGTACGCTTCCTGTCCATCTCCAAAGGAATTTGATTTTTGGTAAAGATCTAAAAGCACCAAAAAACTCTTCTCGTAATGATATCGGCATTGCTGATGCTACTACTGCGCTTCCAAAGCTGACGTATACAAATCCTTCAGCGTCTTTGAGAAAATTCGAGATTTTCTTTGAAATCATTAAAATTATGATTCAAATGAAATTCAGTATGTTACAAATGCACCATTATGTTTAAAGGTAGATAGAATTTACCTCAGGTAAAGGCTCTGGAGTGAAATCTTTCTTGCACCCTATTCCCGAGAATGACACAAACATTGGGGGCAATGAAATAGGATAGTCTTCTACAAAATAGTTGTTAACCAACACCAAACTCGTATTCTTTTCGAATTCCGTAATAGATGGAAACTGTTCGTCAGTTAGGTTCAGCTTCTCTTTTATAATTGGTTCAATAGCTTTTGCAAAATCCAGGAAGTTATACCTCCAAAAGATAATCATCAGCGTGGTAATGACTCTGCTCATAAAAGTCATCTCAGTTGGTTTTGCATGGTGCGCTATCTCAGGCAAACTGGAGGTTTCTGCCACTACCCCAAGTCCGTCGAAGAGAAATGGAACCACCATCGGAACAAAGAGGATGTGCTTCGCATTGAATTTATGAACAAGTCCATATCCACATTCGGCTAGTGAATCCAACATCACAAGGTCATAGTGAAGGTCTGGTTGGGCTAACCATTCTTGAATTTCAGGACTGTCATAGAAAGCTTCACAAAACTCGGAAGATCGGGAGTAAGCTTGACTCAGCCATTCCATTTCTTTATCGTTGAGCTTAATATTTATATCAAAGTCTGATACAAAGTCCTTGATCAAAGGAACCATTTTACTGGGTGCGAATTCTATAATATTAGGATGCGAACCTATTCGCTTATCCACTGGAAATATATAGGTTATGTTGTGCCCAGCGTTAGCCAGCTTTTCCACAAGTGGCCATATTGCAGTTCGATGGCTGAGAGTAGCTACCTAGAAATCAGAGCAGACCAGGCAATTTGATTGAAACAGAGTCCGACTTAAAATGGAAATTTTACTTTTACTTACGGAATGAAAAAATATGATATTGCTTCCGGAAACTGAGATGCCTGTTAGAGCATTCAGAATGACGAAAATGTAAAGCTCTAGACAGTGCATGTTGTATAGTTTACTTGAACTGCCTAAAGTGTGCGTATGACTAAACACCATTGCAAATTTGAAATAATCAAATGTACAATGATAATCTAATCATCATACACAATTTCGTGTGCAGTGCTGGTATGAATGAAACTTAGAACCAGACAGTAAGAATGCATAATACGCATGATCAATGAGATAATCGGGTTACAAGGTACATCTCCAAATTACATGAAAAACATGAGAATTAACACAACTTACATAAGCTCTGGCATATGTTAAGCACAGATTTGATACTCCGTTGATATATGACAAAATTAATCTGTACTTGGATAATTATTGGTTTCATATAAAACTGATTCACCCTGACATATGCATTATCATGATATTGTGAGGATCGTGCACCCAAAGTGCTGGAGAATGAATAATTGACAATTGGTGTTTCCCAAAAAGATAACAACTTTTATGTATCAAATTGGAAATAGAGCTTATTCCCAAATGTTTATTGCTTCTTAATTTTTTGTGGTCGTGAGAATATGAGTCGAAGAGTAAACTTAAGAACAAATACTGTTATAGAAATCAGAACTGTAAGGACAATGACAAGGACGACCAGTACAAACGCATAAACGTCCAACAATCTTCGTTGATACCAGGTCTGATCTACTCCCAAAGGTTTGAGTAGTGATGTGTCATAATGTAATACATATTCTACCCAGTAGAATGCATTCTCCAGTGGATCCATTGGACGGTCCTTGAACATTTTTGACAATTCTATCATTCTGCTCTTGCGTCTAGATAGCAGGAATAGCAAGGGCATTAATTTAAATTTGAAAGCAATTGGGGTTTGTTGAATATTTTACTCACTGTGGATTTTGAATTAATTCCTGGATACTGTCTTTGAGCAAAGTAGGTGTAATGTTTGTAATATCAAGCAAAATTCCAGCTCCAATAGACTCCAACCTATTAGCGTTGTAATCTTGGTCCGCTAAGAACATATAAAATGAAATTAGCTTCAGGAGAGATGTAAATTAAGCATTAATTAAGCATTGCAGATAAAGTATTTTAACAGCGTACCAAAGATCGGTATTGTAATGAGGGGGACTGCAAAACAAAGAGCTTCTTGTGTGCTTGGGCGACCAGCTTGTGTCACAAATCCCTTGATTTTTGGATGAGCTTTAGAAAAAAGGTAGGTTGCAATTACAAATTAGAGTATCAATGTCAAGTGGTCATTGAATGAATTACTGCGTCTCATCATACCTAAAATATCATTCTGAGGAAACCACGGAAGAAACATGACATTGGCTGGTGTATTATCTGGAATGCTTCCTGCCCATCTCCAAAGGAATTTGAGTTTTGGCAAAGATCTAAAAGCTCCAAAAAACTCCCCTCTTAAAGAGTCAGGCATTGCTGATGCTGCTACTGCGCTTCCAAAGCTGATGTAGATAAAACCTTCACTGTCCTCAATGAAAGTCGAAATTTTCTAGAGTTTGGGTTTTAAAAAGTTTTGCATTCAAAGAGCATATATTGGATAAAAGCTAACAGAAAGTCACTGTGAAAGATAGTGATTAATAATTACCTCCGGAAGGGGATTTGGCTTGTAGCTTTTATTGCACAACAACCCTGACAGTGACACAACCATTGGTGGTAGCGACCTGGGATAATCCTCGATAAAATGGTCGTTTACCATAACGAGACTTGTATTCCTCTCGAATTCCGTGAGGGATGGAATGTCAGTTAGGTTCAATTTTGACTTAATTACTGGCAGAACATTGCTAGCAAAGTCTAGATAGCCATACCTCCACAAAAGCACCATCATCGTGTTGCGAACTCTGTTCATGAAACTGAGTTCAGATGGTTTAAGTTTTCCTGAGACATCCGGAATACTAGAAGTTTCAGGCACTATACCAATGCCATCAAAAGTGAAAGGTGCCACTGATGCTGGCAAATACTGCACGTGTTTTGCTTTAAACTTATAAACCAGTCCGTAGCCACATTCTGATAGAATGTCAAGTATTACAAGGTCGTAATTCAGACCTGGACGATCTAACCACTTTTGAATTTCAGGACTGTCATAAAAAGCTTCACAAAATTGAAGTGAGCGTGAGAAAACTTCCTGGTTCCACTCATCCAATTTATCGTTTAACCTTATATTAATGTCAAAATCAGATACAAAATCTGACATTAATTTCACCATTTTACTTGGTGTCAATTCCTCGATTTTTGGGTGTGAGCCTATTCGTTTCTCATTTGGAAATATGTAAGTAACATTGTGACCGGCATCAGCCAGCTTTTCCGCTAATGGCCATATCGTGGATCTATGACTTCGCGTGGAAATGCTATGAAAAAATAAAATATTGTTTCCTGAAATGCTAGATACTACACTCAGGAAGGAAATAGCACAGAAACAAACGTTAAAGATCTTCATCCTTCTGGAGGGTTTAGAGGTCTGACTACAAATAAGGAGTCATTCGGCTTCGACCAAAAAAAATTGAATTGTGCATGAGATTAAGAGCAGTTGTGTCCGCTAGAAACATAAAAACTACACCAAAGTTCCATTCCAGTGTATTATCAATAATCAAAGCAATCTTGTCAACAACATTTCGCATTTCAGCCGACCTTGAACAGCAAATACACAGTGCCTAGGAAAGTTGAATCTGAATATACCATTATTATAATAATATGATTTGTTGATACTGGAATCCATATCTTCTGCATGAATAGATGATAGCATTCGGGTATGGATATCACATGGCAAGGAAATCTGGTTCAGTTAATAGTTGAGTCAAAACAGGTTATATGTTCCGTGCCTGACCAAGGTTAAAGGAAAATCACAATAACGAAACATCTGAGGTCTTACCGCAGACACATAGTGTACAATTATTAGTAGTATAAATCTTTGCAAAGACTCCGTCAAATGGCATAATCATATGTGAATAAAAACGGTTTGATGCCCATATATTTTATATTCATTTGTTGCATAATAGGGATGTAGCACAAATGTTATTTCTTATGGCTTGTCTATAATGTTGTATTTGCATGTGTTAAGTAAAGAAGGATGATTGAAACTCTGTTGGTAAGAATTTTATTTCTTCAAACTAAAAGGTCGTTGAATTGCGTAAGGAAATATTATTTGGATTTAATATTGCTATGCATTTGCCATTTTCTGTGCAGTAATTAGTGAATTGACGATCATAATCATATCATGTAACAATGATGAAGCTCATAAAAAGTAGGATCCGACTGTATATTTCGAAATTCATGCAATCTTCCTGATGACATCACGTACGTAAATGAGCCTTCATGGATTAGTTATCATATTGCATCTTATCCTGTTGGCATTTTTAAGTGTTCCGCAAACTAAATTCATCATCGCTACCCACTTTTTGATAGCCGAGATCATGCATTAAAGATTTTAACAGGCAAACGCAAACCAAAATTTGGAAGTTTTCAAGCTTGTTAAAATAACGTCTTTGAATTTTAGTGAGGAGACCCTATCCAAAATTTCAGGTCAATAGACCAATAAATGAAGTCGCAAATTACGATCCATTGTTAAAACTTTAGGATGCCTGAGCGCATGCATCTCAACTTACCCCGTGAAAAGGAAAGGACATTTTTACTTAGAATTACGAGATCTTTCAAGACATCACATAAACGTTCGAAAAATGCACCTCATGTTCTTGACGATCCGTAACTGGTGCTTTGACTCATATATAAATTAAATTTAAATTCAAATAGTAGTGCTGAGTCTGAGTTTCGTCTTTTTGAGTGTTTCGAGTAGGGAACGAAGATATTGAAATGGGCCACGGGGTATCGCCCACATATATATGCGATCCTTTTTTCACGTAAGAGTCAGCCGGATACGATATCAGGTGTTGTTTTGTTTTCTTCCCACATCGGAGTTTTCAAGGGCAATAATTTAAATCGTTAAAAAATTTAATTAAGTTGTTGATTAAACAACTTACTTTCCTTCAAAATAAGAAGTGCATGATCAGTTCGGACATAATAATTTGAAGACCCGATAAACTATTAGTTTCAGTTTGACACACTCGAAGTTTCATTAGTGCATTGAAAATTTAGAGTTGCGATTAGTGCCGAAATCTGATTCTGATTTCACAATGAATCTATCAAAGCAAAAGAATGAAAGGAAGTTATTCTTGGCCCAACGGTATTTTTATGGTACGTCGACCTGTCAAGTCACGAATATTTACGATTGACATTTCGATTATTATATAACTTGAATTTTATCTTTAAAAAATCTTTACAACGAAACTTTTTAATGTTTGTTCAAAAAGCTGGATTTGCATTCCTTCCATTTGTGTGGGCCATCAATGCAGTTTGGTTTTACAAGGAGGCTTTCATGACCCCACCATATGCGGAACAGCAGGATATTAAGAAATGTAAGTTATAATTTTTTTATGTGCTGTCTCTAGTTTTTGGAAATGTTTAACGAATGAATTGTGTTTTGTTACAGATGTTATAAGATCGGGATTTGGAGCCATACTTTGGGCAGCTGCCCTCATAGCATGGAATATAGTATTCCAAACGAATAGGGTGGCTTGGGGTGAAACTGGTGACGACTTATCTTTTGTCATTCCTCAAGGTAGACCTTGATTAATCTACTAACGATTAGTATAGTGCCACCTGTATTATTTAATAAATATGTATTTATCATTTAATGGAGATGCAAGAAGAAGTCATCAGAATGCATAAACTTTTACTTGTAAACTACAAATTTAACATGAGGAGTAACTTTTATAAAAGTTACATTTATTACTGTACTGATATTTTGACATCTTGCTTGCATTTGTAAATATGTGTAAAATATTTCATAAGCAGAGTGTAGATTTTTCTATTCTGTAAAAATCAACTTATTTAAATAATCAATAAAATGGGCTTGTTTTTATATTCCTACATATAGTGTTTAAAATTGTCTGGATTCAGTATCACAATTACGTCATAAAGTGGACGGCAAAACTAGGTATTTCTGAGGACAAGTACATTTAAAAGTCTTTTTACTTCAGTTATGATATGACATATTTCATACTTTGTATAAGCATATATTCTGAAAATACAGCACTCCAACCTTTGAATGAATCTTCATCGGACAAACTATACATATTATCATATAGGTTGAACCACACTCCATACTCATTAGTTAAATTATTAAATCTGCATTAAAACATGTTCTTGAACTACAAACTGCATATACCAGGATTCATACGAACGAATAAAAATTAAAACACGCCATTTTTATTGTCTTCTTATGAAATTAATAAATTAAACCGTCATCATAATCGCATTTATTACAAATACCTACGCTAAACTAAAATATTACTTTCGTGTTTTTATAAAATATTTTATGGATAACTTCTATTATATAAACAAATATCTTCACAATTTTACGGTAGATAAATGAGCTCGTTATGATAATTTCCCCAAATTCTTCGTTCAGACTTCTTGGTGTGGGTTATTGGGATCTGTGTGCACATGAACAGTAACTTTCAACCGTGCTGCGTGTCTTGTTTCAAAAAATCTTTTGAACTCATTAGATACTAGACGAACGAGTAACTGTAAAAAATATTAGAAAAGTAAATCAGTTATCAATTATTTATATTTCCTTTTCAGACGTTTCTGTTTAACTTACAATAAGCGCAATGACATCCGCAATCATGAGCATGAGAAAGACATATTTCCACCCAGCTTCTTTACTGATTGCTGCTACCGAGCCGGCTAGTAACGGCCCCACCGCTGCACCAATAGAACCAGTGCCATCAATAATGGCAGTAACTGTCGCTAAAGCTCTTGCATTTCCCATGAGACAAGGGTGTGTTCCCAACTCTGTGGAAACTGCGGTTGTAATCAAGGCATATGGTCCGTTGACCAGGATGCCAACAACTATAAGTAAAATTATGCTCGCCAAGAGGCTTTCTGCACCGTAGTTTTGATACACGAGCATCTGGAATAAACCAAATAAGCTAATTATTCATACAATCATGTACATCTACATTTTCAACGAATAGCGATAGATTTTAAATTACCATTGGAATGGCAAAGCAGAGCATGCCAGCACACGTAGTCGCACTCATTCCAGAATAATCTGAAATAACACCCGCAACGATTCCTCCAATGATACCCCCAACATCGAAAAGGGTGGACAAGTAACCACTTTCCGTCGCATCAAATTTCGCTAAAATTATTTAAAAAAGTTAAAATAATAATCGCACCCTTTAAACGTTTCCTTTTATATTTCTCCATCCTTTGAAATAGATTTATAGACTGTTTTAATGTCTTACTGGAGTTGTTGATGTAACGGGGAAGCCAATAAAGAAACGTATAACTGACGAGCTTGGCGAAGAAAAGACATAAGGAGAATTCCACAACCCCTGGGATTTTCAATGCTTCAGTGAAGCCAACGGCTTTAATTTTGACTTCTGGGTCGTAGTGAGCGATAATAGGAGTGTCTTCACGAGGATCGTAAATGTCATCCGAACCCAACAAACGGCTTGTGT
The DNA here is from genome assembly GCA_001718145.1 of Orchesella cincta. NCBI lineage: Eukaryota > Metazoa > Arthropoda > Collembola > Entomobryomorpha > Orchesellidae > Orchesella > Orchesella cincta. The sequence continues at coordinate 64,043 of LJIJ01000269.1, read as the reverse complement.
CATCACTTGATTCGTCATCCATGTACGAATTAGCCTGACCATATTTGTTACGCTTGGCTCTATTATTACGCTGACCACTACTGGAAGAACTTCCGGAATTTTTGAGATCATTGTTGGACCCGTCATTGCTGCTGCCGTGATCAGGAATAGGACAATGGACATGTTGCGGTTTAGGAACCAGGAATAAAAACACAATGAATCCCATGCCACCTATTATAGCACCAGGCACAATAAAACTGAGACCCCAATTGTCATCCACATAGGCTGTCGCTATCACGGATCCTAAAATATTTCCTAAGGAAGTGTGCGAGTTCCAAATACCAAATATGAGACCTCGCTTTCCTTTCCCGAACCAGTTGCCAACAACAGTGACAACTCCAGGCCACCCTGTGGTCTGAAAGATGCCTCCCAATGCCTGAAAAGGAAATTAAATAGGTTGAGGGGTAATGTGTAAAGTGTGTTACCTTTTTAGTTAAAATGAAAGTTAACTAAAATTCGACTGCTTACCTGAACCAAAATGAAGTAAGATAGATTATGTATATTGCGGAACCTCGCGACTCCAAAAAGATAAGTAAATAATCCAGAGAGTAACATTCCCAAGGAGAGAAAATATCTCAGATTAACTCGTTCCGCAACAAATCCACTAGAAATCGTTTAGTACAAAAGGTTTATTATTAAATAAAATTGTCAAAACTTTCACCAGGAAAGGTAGCAAAATGTATAAGAAGTAAAATTAATTTACCTTACAAACATGCCCGCAGCATAAGCAAATAGGAAGGCAGAATCCAAAGTACCAAGAAGGACATCTGCATCTTCTCGGTCTAAATCAATAGCAATAAATAATTTAAATCTTGTTTTTCTCGAACATTCTATATTAACTAATTTCAGTAACATAAGATGCATACCAAAAGGTGCCCAATCACACCACGTGGTGTCATTGGTCATGGTAGACGGAGGTGGCAACAATGAACAATTCCTGTTCAGTACATTCTTCACAATACTAATAGGTTTTCTGGACAAATGATAAGCTGTATAGCTCAGGTATGTGATGACTAAAATGGAAACGCGGTACCTAAGAAGAAAGTAAAAATATTAGTACGGTTTGTTTCGGAGAATATAAGAACGGTTGAAGCTAGCTCATAAAAAAATTACCAAAACTCTCTGTCGGCGGCATTGGGAGAACCTCCCCACCAATCTGAGAACTTTTGTATCAACCGAATTCCCCATGGCAGATCCCTTCGGTGCCTGAAGACGCTGCCTCCAGTTCTAACTATGACCGAAGGGGAGCGAGATCTGACTTCAGTGTTACAGCTTGCATTGTCGTTGACTCCAGCACTGTCCAACATACTCCCGTTGGGAGAGGAGGACCCAGAAGAAGACCCATTTGATGACTCTTCCCTCAAGCCATACGCTTTCGCTCTTTGCATCATGATGGTGATATTAAAATGCTAACGTCTCACCACCACAACAACACAGACCACTACTGCGACTACACCACCACTCTGCCGCTTTATCACAGAGGCTGGACTATGGAATCCCAAAAAGTTGGATATCTACTACTAGTATACGGTGGACGACGTCCATGCATCAATCAATAGCTGGTACAGCCTTCTTTTTGGTGATGACGATAGTGACAGACGTGGTCATGCGGATGGATAAAAGTATACTCTGCTTGCGTTATCTTATCATCATGGGACAGGCGAAGTGGCAGAGGGCAATTATGTAAACCAATCCAGTCAAACAGTAGAGGAGTAAATGTCGTGATTTTTTGGTTGCTGCAGTTAACTCTCTTGCTTATTTTCCTTCGTGTATTGTCGTATCAGCAGAGCTCCTTTTTCTCTTGCCTTTTTCGAGAAGAATGAAGAAAGATCAGTAATCAGGAGCAGCCCTCGTGGTTAATGCCATGGCCTTATATTTATGATATTTGAGGTTATTGTTTGATTTACTTACTGAACTCCAACACGAAGCTTTAGATATCCCGTGCGCTTTCAACTGGAGGAGGAAACTTGTGCTTCTGCTACTCGACTAATAAATGGGTTTGGGCATAGTTTGGGATCCCGTTGGGAAATGGGGATGCGAGCCACATGGTTGTCACCTGCAAATTAAATAAACACAACATTTTAAAAACATATAAGAAACAAGTTAACAAATTACCAGAAAAAACAGCATACCCCAAACTACATTTACGCTGCTGACTACCGAAGGGTTTCTCAAGGAATTCGAAATATGTTGTTACAGGGTAATGTGCTACTAATGACTACAGTTTCAATCAGTTTCAGCTTGACAAACTGACCACAATCGCTTGGTGGTTGCTGAACAAAGAATAAAAATTCGCCTTGCCGTGCGTGTGCTCATGGAGGTGGAAGATATATAGTTGTTCTGAGACAAACCTTGTCTTGTTTGTTTCAATCCAATAACGCTATTGAAATGATGAGGTCAGATGCCAAATCATGAGACAGAACCGTGCTTTGATTGAAATGCGAATAGCCTGCTCCAAGAGTAGTTGAAATGACATGGAACAAAAAATAAAACAAAAATAATAAGCAAAAGTGCTGGTTCAAGGCTTCTTTGCTACGTGTTTTGGAATAATATTAAATCAATCAGTCACTCACGAGAAATTCGCAATCAACCTTATATAATGCAGTTTGTAGGCAAAACTCCTCGTCCTTATAAGTTTAAATGATGAGTATACAGTGCAACTTCGAAAGTCAATTTACCCAACATAAAAACCGTTAACTTTGATGGGGTAAACACAGAAAGTTTCTGATTTTCACAACACACGACACGCAGGTTTCAAACCGACGCGTCAGACACCTGTAGCAAAATAAGGACAAAAATGTATAGTCAGTGTGGGTGGGTTTGTATTTAGAATATAATATAATTACTATATTAGCTAGACAAGCAGCCTCGTTTTACAGTATGCTTTTGCATCATAGAAAATTACAGATAAAGTTTAAAAATCATGGAAGTTACATCCAGTGACAAATGTGCTAATCATTTGTAGCCTAATACATACATAATACTTTATGATCCAATACCTCGTAATACAGACTTTGGCTGCGACATTGTAATTAAAAGCTTAAAACTATTGGGCAATCCCCCAATAACACTAACCATGTAAAGGTAGAGTGAGTAGTGATCTGCTCATATTATAGTTTTAACTAGAAACATCCCATAGCATCAATCTCATCTACTCTACATCCGAAACTTTGTTAAATATCATGCGTAGTTCAGTCATAAATATTTTATGGTACTTCCCCCATATATAGCTTAAATGCTTGCATTTTAGACAAGTAAGCTCATTGAGCATAGAAATAGAACACTAGCTTCAAGTTATGACTTTTTAATTGGATTGTACCATCGCTCTTCGCAGTTGAGACGATGTTTGTTATACATGAAAACTACTATCTGAATGAATAATGGTGAAAGATATGCACTGCATCATACTATTTAAAGATCAAGTGTTCTTTCGCTATCCAATCGATTAAGTCAAGTGTATTCCATTTTAGACTTGTACCATTTACTACTTACGTTACAATTTTACAATACATAATGCACACATCCTACTGTAATGTCATTCAACTAAAAACCATTCACAAAAACAAACTTTACGCGATTGGTATTTAAATTACATTCTAGTTGTAGTTATAGCTTTGGAATTCCAAATGGGTTTTCCTAGCATACATACTAACTGTTATGCCACCTGCTGTCATTAACTTCCAGCTGCATAACTGCTCATACAACATGGGGAATGGATTATTTACATTTAGCTATACACTACACTACAGTGTAGCGATCATTAAAATCTTAACCTCTTTTGGAATTTATTATTCATTTATGACCAGCATAAATTCTGCACTGTGCTACAAATCAATTTGAGTCAAACTGAACACCATAAACAAATCTCTGCGCATTCTAATAAATGGGAAATCTTTCAGATTCCGTAAGAGTTGTTTTGGTCTTGGATGCAAAAATGTCAGTAAAAAATAGTAATGACCTGACCTGACCTGCTGGAACAAACTGTTTTCAAAGAATGTATCCGTTCGTAAAATAGTCAAGAACTTAAAACTGTTTACAGGTCTTTTTATTTCACAAGTACATACTTGACTCACCAATCGGAGATGGATTACATATTATAAATGGATGATCCGGATATTATTGAAACCCTTCAATGCTCAAGAAAGTATTGAATTGATTGTGATTCAAGTTTCTTATAAAAACGGGATATTTGTGAGTGAGCTAAAGATGTATCATTGTGTTTCATATGATACGAATCGTATCCGTATCGCAGCAGTAGAACATGAGTGAGAGAAGTGAACAGAAGACGAGAATTCATGAAACATAATACCGAATCTCCAACAACTTCCACATCCACATAATATAATACCAAAATTCTTATATGTATATACACAGCTGACTGATCAAACAGGACCACAGGCATAGCTTAAAAACCAGCATCATCAGCAGTTGAAAATTGTGTGGGGAATGTGCAGCATGGAGAACTAAACGTATCCTAATTATATGCATGTACAGCAATGAGCAATGTCATATATTGTGGCATTCTTCCTTACTTTTTTGTATGATTTGTAATAATAATATATGCTTGAAGAAGAAAAAGGAAAGGATGAATGATGCACGATGCACAAAGTGATGATACATCCTTTTTTGTTGTGCCATCATTTTTAAGGACATAGGAAGTGTATGTAATGTATGCATGTTTTTCACTCATCACATCACTTTTTTATCAGTTTCAGTATCAGCATCCATACTATCAACCATGTTTGAATGCAACAATAGTTTATGAAGCAGAACTACAAGTACAAGTATGGAAAAACAATAACAGGAACATTATATTTGAGACATGAGATGAAACCACTACCAGGGAATTAGTCAGAGTCCTACGTTGCAGTCGCAATGAAGAAAAACATTTTTGTCATTTTTTCGATTTTATTGCAGTTACGCATTTAAATTTTTAGAATTTCATACTATGCATCAAAACAGTTTTTATAGCCTATTATAACTTGTATGCATATTCATAACTTGCAATAATGTTTCAAGGAAATGGTATCCCAAAAATGTGCTGATTTTGCTGTCCGTACTTAAAACTGCACGCATATATATGCAAAAATAAAGAAAAGCTGGCTCATGCTGTATCTGATTCAATTCAGTTTCTTCATCGACTTGTCAGGGAAAAGGTACAGATTTCATGTAACAAATTGCGATACAAATGTGGAGCTGCTCCACAAGTTTTGGAAATCCATCGTAAATATGCGTCATAATCTTGGATCCGTGTACGAGTGTGGTTTTGCAGGATAAAGGCTAAAGATGGAGTAAATTGATTTTTTTCTTCATTTTACAGGATACAGTGTTATGCAAAATCATGTCAAATGTTGTTAACAGACAAGCTACCATCTACTCTACTTATACTCATTTGTTTCATACAAATGTCACAAATTAACATTTGGTCTTCGGACCTTATCTGGGTTCGCCATTATGAATTAAAACATTAGAATTATTATAACACGTAACCCTTTATGATTGGTTTAAAAAACAGACCTCCTTCAGTTGGTGTATCGATAAATTATGCAAAGTGGCCTTTAAACGACATTGCATGAGTTTGAAAAGGTTGAACAAGGGAGAGATAAAAAATCAATAAAACGCTTTCCTTTCAGCAGTCGCTGTAATATGACGAGTACGCGTTTGCTCAACCTGCTACGCTGTATCTCATAAATTTATTAAAGTAAGGAACATGGTAATGTTCTAGCTCGTGTTATGTATGCTCGATCAAGCAAATGCCAGACGGAAACTAACATTCCAACATTCGAATCGTTACTCCATTTTTTATTTTTCGTTATAGCTGTATAGAATCATGCATGATTTAAACATATTGAATATTAATTACCTATCGAACTCGATATCAATTCAAATAGTCATTATTCCAAGTAAGGTGGGAGAGCATACAGAAAGTGTGATTTTTCTTGGGAGCAAGAGAAAAATTTGGGAAATTCCAAGCTCAGTTTTACTTGGTAAGAGAGAAAGGTTGCAGAATGTTCGAGAAATATAGAATCAGCGTCATTTCATAGAAAGATTGTTGTTGTGTAGGTCTTGGTCTTGGTTTGCTGTTACTCTCTAGGGTACAATCTAAATATTTATAAGACGCTTCTTCATGTCAATCTGCAACAGTTCCCATTCTCATCTCACAGAGAAACAAGTTGAGCTCCACAAAGGATATTTTCATGCGTTATATACATAAGTATATAACGCATGAAATAAATATATAAGAATAGTATACGCCCAAATCATTATATTTGATCATAGACGCGAATGAATTGTAAATGTTCTTTTTGTATATTACAATATCCCATCGTGGTTCTTGCAATAGTAAATTCCATGTTGTTGGTCTCGTTTGTCTAGAGTGTGACGATACTCTGTCCCTCCGTACGGTTGCTGTACGCTGTACATCTAAGCTCTAAGCAAGGCAAATGAACAAGGTGAATGGGAGAGCTGTACAGAAATACATAAAGACCTTGAAAACAAAAGCTCTTGGTCAATAATAAAGGGGACTTGTGTTGGTGTTTTCTGGCTCGTACAGTTATCGGACACAATGAAATAGAGCAGCAAACATTAATAACTTTGGTGGGTGAAGGAAACGGATGATCAATTGGTATTTTGACTTGAGATTTCTAGCTAATTCAAATACTCCTTTGAAATCTCTTGTGTTGATTTTAATGTGATCGAGCAAGCAGTGGAATGGAAAATGACAAAGACTTAGGTACAGATAAAGACAAAGATAGCTGAAATACAGAGGTACAGAATTTCGATCGAAAGGAAAGTTGTATGCATTTCTATCGTCAATATTTTTCGCTGCGTATTGAAACTATAGCATTCACTGTCACTCACCGGTAAATCAACAGGAAAACACGAAGCTAACCTCTTGAATTGGCGGAGTGATTTCGGTTTTTATACAATTTGCGAGTAAAACCAACTAACCGTGTGTTACTCTTTCAGACTACTCATCCAAGCCCTGGTGACTTATAATCTCAAGAGACAAAAAGTGTTCGTTTGCAGTTCACTTCTGAGATGTTTTTATTCTACATGAATCTCTATCACATTGATCTACCACCCACTTAAAGTCTAGCAATTTGTTGGTGTTTCTTTGAAACTAAACAGGGTTTTACTTTGAACTTCATTAACATGTCGGCATTTAAGAAATTAAAGAGGAGTAGATTAACTGCCCAAATTGAACTAGACTCAGACCCTTACTTATCTTCATCCTCATCCCAGTCCTCTTCGTGTACTGGTATATACCAATGTGGTTTGTGTGGAAAACGTTATGACAGGTAAGTACAAATACACAGATGATTCTCATTTCAATTTTGCTTTGGTTTCTCATTCAGTTTGTAAATCTTAGAGCTGAAGACTTGGTGGCACATGTAGAAGGAGGCTTTCATAAGAAATCCGAGTGTGCTCAAGAAGTACCTGTGACAAGAGTCAGTATCATTGAGACTGACTTGAGAGTTAACGAAGCGGGTAACTCCCTCAAAGAAGAATGGGAAGAAAGTGCTCGAGAAATGATTGGTGACATGTTGTCCTGTACATTTAAACGGCATTATAGCGTTTCGCCAAGAGCTGAACGGTTCGAAAGCATTTTACCTTTCGATGATGATCACTCTGATGGCCATTTTCAACTGACTGCCATCGAATGCCCTGAATCTTTGGATGAAGGAGATAAACCGCAGAGTGAAAGCGAGAAGAAGCAACCGTTCTATAAATGCATTAAATGCAATGCTACTTTCACCTCTGCGGTGCTACTCAAAAACCATCGTGTTGTACACGCACTTGACTGTCCGGTAAGGCTGGAATGTAATACATAGCTCAACCGAACTCATTTCGTTTGGGTATATTTTTGACTTGCTCAATTTGTGCATATTTTTTCAGAAATGTGGAGAAACATTTTTAATCAAACCTAGCTTAGATCGACATCTTCGTGAAAGGCACGGGAAGGAGGACTCTAATAAGGAAGATTCTACTATACAATCTACAGAACTAGACCAGACGGACTATCAACCAAGTCAATCCCACAGCAAAGTTGCGGGTCCAAAGGCGTTTGCTTCAGACGTTCTAATTGGTATGTGAAATCCAAATGCAAAATAATATTGTTTTCAGTAACTTTTACAAAAGGCATTGTTTCAATTGAATTTTTAGAACCCACTGCAGATGGATGGAAATGCAAAATGTGCCCCAAGGTGTGCCAAGCTAGGTCTGACATGAGTAAGCACGTCAGGCGCCATACAGATGAGAGGCCATTTTCTTGTGGGTAAGCTAAACCGACATGTCATGAATGAAGTAGAGGTACCTTATACAGAAGGACCTTATCTAACTACAATTTTTTGGGAATTTTTGTATAGTATATGCGGGGATAAGTTTAAGCATCAGTCTGCTGTGAGTTACCTTTAATATCATACTACCATCATATAAGTTTAAGTTTTGGCCATCTAATTCATAACTGCTCTATTTTGCAGATAACTAACCACCTACGAATTCATACCGGAGATAAGCCATTCGAATGTGTGTACTGTGCGAAAAAGTTTTCTCAGCCATCGAATAAGAGACGACATGAAGCACTGCATAGGGGAGAGAAGCCATTTAGGTGCTCTATATGCCAGAGGAGTTTCTCTGAGAAGACCACTCTTCAAACTCATTATCTACAACATACTGGAGGTAAGAGTTTTGAACAACAAGTATGGTTAGCTGTTTCTCTACTTTTCAAGTTTATCTATAATTTGGAATGCACTTTACTCTGTAGTCTAGATCTTTAAATAAATATAAGGCATCAATTGCAATTTGCACTCAAAATTCTCTTAAAGGATTGATAAAATAGTATAATTTAAGAACTTGATCTGTTCCAGAGCGTCCTTTCGTTTGTAATCAATGTGGAAAAGGCCATGTCACGAATAGTGCCTTGAAACAGCACAAGATCAGTCGGCATCGTCATGAAGCTCATGACATGGAGTCGGTTAGCTCCAGTAACGATGATGATTCAACTATGGACTTGAGTATCAAAATTGAGAACTGAAACTAAATTTTAAATCCCATTACGATTGGTAGAGCTCGTGGATATCCCCAAATTTTGAGCTATCGTGATTTTTATTTCTCAAATCAGTTCTAAAATATTATAAAACCATCTTTTTGTGGATACATATACAGCACCTCAGTACAAAGCAACGTTCAACAAAAATCTCATATATAGATTGGTTTTACTCGTCTACCCCATCCCTGTTCTGTACTCGTATATACTTAATAGCTATCTCACTTGATTTTATTGAATTGTAAGATTAAAATGCTATGAACATGTACACATTCCTTTGATTTCACGTGATTGATTGATATAGAATATTAGTTAGTGTACCTTGAAGTAAATGTATTTAAAAAGATTTAGCTCGTAGAATAAAGCACAAATGATTATGAAATAAGATGACAAGTGGGTTGGTTCATTGGTTGGTTTGGTTCGCATTTAAAATCGACGTTCATTATTCCATTCTGTTTCTCTATTCTAGTCCTATATGTAGCCAACGATACTGAAAAGCTTTCGAAGCCGCCTTGAAAATTATTTTTTCACATTGAAATGATAAGACAAAGGAAGATAAGACAGGACTCTTGTTGGTTCTAACCATAGAATGTGCATGCGTTTTGATTGATGATGCTGCAGAATGTGGAAGAGAAACTAAGAAATAATTATTTTCTTCCTTGGAAGTTATGAAAAATTCTTCAAAACGGCTCTAAAAGTTCAGCATCTATCAAGGGAAACCCTTGCAACTCAACAACGGAGCTTTGCAGATGAAAGGGGACCCAATGAAGGCAAACTCACATGTACCAGGTTATGTTGTAAACGGGTTCCCTTTTGTCATCCTAATACCGTCGGACCTTCCGACGCATTTGAGACTCATCAGAGGTCTTCATCAATTAATAGTTCGAGAGAGAAACCAAGTTGTAGAAAGAGGTGTAGAGCCAACGTGGGCGCTTTTTATACGTTTACTCATCAGTGCTGTTGTCTGCTACTGTTTATGTGTGTGGAGTAAGTCAAGCCTCTTTTAACACACTGCGTAATCTGTAGTCTGCCATTATAATTAACATCTGGGGCTAATTGATAATTTCCAGAACGAGAACTTACTACTATTGAGAAGTGGATTTTTCCAGAAGTGCTCATTCCATTCGCAGCGAGTTTATTAGTTTTGGTTGCTACTGCATTAATGTGTGCCACGATTAAGATGGACCCTGGCGTGCAGCCAAAGAAATCGGAAGAGCACCAACAAATGGAATCTGAATACTGTAAATTATTATTAATGTATATTATCATTTCTTCACTTTGCTCAAGCGTGGAATGAAAAGTAACTATCAATTTTTCTTCAGATAATAAAAACAGAAAGGGTCCAACTCCAGTAATTCGACCCATAGTCTATTACGGACACAGGAGCATGGGCAACTATTGCTTTGACTGCAAGCATTTTAAACATCCTCGAACAATTCACTGTAAATACTGTGACAGGTGTGTAGGTAATGTCTACCGCGTTAACATTATGTGATTTGTTAAGTTAAGTTATGTATGGTTAGCAGAGCTTAAGAATAAATGTGCTTTCTCATTTAGTGAGACATGACCATCATTGTAACATCCTTGGAACGTGTGTTGGGATACGGAATTTCGCTTTCTACTTTTACTTTCTCATTTTCTCAGCCCTGTTCTACATTTACATATTTTCGTTTTCCGTGGGAATTTTAGTCAAGGGTCTCCGAGAAAAGGAGGCTGTCAAAGCATTTCAAAGCGTATCAATTTTGTGGATTCTTCCACTAACGGTCGTTGTATTGCTCATTTCCAATTTGGGACACATTCTCGTTTTTCCCTTTATATACTTTTATATTACTGCCCATGACAAAACTGCACACGAGCTATTCTTCGTTATTGAAACTCAAGTACAACCCTAAGCATACTTTCTCCGAAGTTTATTTCTATGAGCTAAAAGTTCCTTAAACCGATTTTAACTCCCACTCAGGGTCGCCACTACAAGTGCTACAAGGTGATGAAGGCGCTTCGTGGTGAAAGGAAGCGTAGTTGTTGCAAAGGGTTGCTCAACGTTCTAAATAACCTACGAGTCTACCTGTGCTCACCAGTACCACCCAGTTTACTGGATGAAGATAATTATTTCGTGGTTTGTGACTTGGATGAGGTTCTTACTTGGGATAAGTTAAAACAGAGTGAAGCAACTGGTCCAAAGAAGTCAAAGTCGGTCGGTCAACTACCAGACTACAAAGAAGATGAAGAATTCAAGCTGATGGATACTCGCAAGATTTCATGTTGCTATTTTTAACTATCTCAATGAAAATATAACACGGAATAAAAGAACATAAAAATTTATTTTCGTCAATAAAGATATTTAGAAACATGGTTATAATTTCATAAAAAAGTAGTATCAAGTATAAACACCTAAGGTCTATCTTGGATTAGCATAAAACACACTGTAACTAGTTTTCGATAAATCTTGAGGCATTGTGTTTGGCGATCCATGTGAAGCATTTTGTTGGTATTGCACCTGATTGTGCTGATACTGGAACTGCTGTTGTTGTTGCGGTTGCTGGCGATTTTGAACCGCATTAGTATAACCAGGGAAAGCTTGTCCTTGGAACGATGTGTCGGAACCCAGTTGTAGTTGTTCTCCTTGTTGTTGAGGTTGTAGAGGGAGAAGATATGGATTAGCATACAAGAACGGGCTTAAAAATGAGGTGGAAGGAAACACTGTCGATGTTGGGATTGTTGTGGTAGGTACGGGGCTTGGTGTATTGTGATTAGACCCTGTAGGAGTACTCCTTTCACTGTTCGGCTGCGAAAGATGATGTGGTGGTGGAGGCGATTGGATATGATGGCTTTGCTGCAAATTGTGATGTTGATGATGATTAGGTTCATGGTGATAGTGATTCTGAATTACGTTTGTTGGAGATGAGGTTACCACATTGGTATAAGCTGAACCAGACTTGTTTGTAGCTGCCTCAATGACATCTTCAACGATACGAGCAAGTCTACTACCTGGAGCTTTATTGTTTGAAACTTTTCTGGAACTTTTTCGAGTAGTAGTAGTAGAAGCAACTGGATACTGGGGCGGGACATAGGCAGGAAGCACATTAGGAGCTTGAGAAATTGCTGTATTTTGGTGGGTATTGGAATGGCTTGCAGAGAGCATCTGTGCCGGGCTCGGAGTTAGTTCAGGCATAGAAATATTCACATGTCTTGAATCTGGTTGGGCTGGCTCCACTGCTTTAGTGTTACTCTGTCCAGCATCATTTAAATGTCTCTCTACATGAGCGTTATACGGTTTTTCCCGAACAAAAGCTTTCCCACAAATTCCACAAATGAAATCCTTCGACTTCCTTGGCCTTCCTCGTTTTCGTTTTACGACAGGTGCTTCAACTTCACTTTCTTCGCTCTCTGCATCTTCATTTGCAGGCTTTTGATCTTCAACAATTGCAGGAGCAGCACTTGCAACATCGTCTTCTTTAACTGTAATACTAGACTCTAAATCCATATTGATGTCTTGAAAGGCTGCCTGCAAAGCTTCATGAATAATCCCTGATGCCGTTGGCACTTCAAACTTTGGCTCGGAGTTATCTTGAACTTCTTCTGTTGCAGCGATAGAATTTTCTGCAGGTTCGTCCGACTTTTCAACTAATGGCTTGCCAACTCCAATCGTTTTCTTAAAAGGTCTCCTTACAACCTCGGTGCTGTTCAGCTTCATGTGCACTTTCAAATGATTTCTCATACTTGTATACTGACCAAATTGCCTTCCACAGATATGGCATGTGAATGGGGTCTCCTTAGTATGAGTTCTGATGTGGCAGTCTCTGGAAAACTTCCTGCAGAATGCCTTGGGGCAATGAGGACATTTGAATTGTTTATCTTGCGTGTGAATTACAAGATGTATATTTAGCGAAGATTTTTTGACGAACGCCTTTCCACAAAAATGGCATATATGATTCTTCTCCTGTTTGTGCACCAAAATGTGATCGGCTAAATTGTGGCTTCGGCGGAACACTTTCGGACACATAGGACAATTGAATTTACCATCGTTGTGACAGGTCCTGTGCATGCTTAGTTGGTACTGGTTAAAGAAGCCTTTGCCACAACCCTCCACTTCGCATTTTACAGGTTTCTCCATTCCATGCTTTTCATGCTTGTGGTACATTAATGGTAGTTTACCGGCGAACTTCTCGTCACACTGGTCACACTTTTGACCAGTCTCATGAGTTAATCGAATGTGTCTTTTCAAAGCTACACTATCTCGAAATTTTTTCTTGCAAGTCTCACACTCAAATGACGAACTGGATGCTCGGTCTATATGTGTTTGCCCGTGCAGAGTAAAAGATTCTTTGCGATGAAACCGCACGCCACACTGGAGGCAGAGATAAGGCTTGAGTTTTGGACCGTGTAGGCGGTTGTAATGCGTTTGTAAACTATCCACCATGGCAAAAGCTTTGCCCTCACACAAAACGCAAGGATACAATTTCTTTGCATTCTTTGGAGTATGAACTAACTTGTGGAGGGTCAATGAAAGTTTCTTGCAAAAACTCCAGTTGCAACGTTCACACGTGTAAATTCCTGGTTTTATTAATTCCAACTCTTCATTTGTCAGGTTTTCTTCAGATGTTTCAATGTTCAAGTTTCCAGTAGTAAGTAGAGTATTACTATTATTGTTTGCAGCGGCGACCTCAGTCTTATCATCAGCATTTTCAGTTGAAGTTGCTTGACTTTCACCACCGACAAGATGAGTTTTTAAATGTTCTCGTAATAAGTCTGCATCATCAAATTCCTCAGTACAGTAGTCTTCATCACATGGAATCTTTCCTTTAGAAGGATGTGCAACCTTCTTGTGAATATCAAATGATTGTTCGATTGTATATGCCTTATCGCAATGAACACAAAAGTGAACTTTATTCTCAGTTTCATGAAGCTTGTTCAAATGTCTTCGTATGTCTCTCACTTTCTCAAACACTTGTTCACAGACGGCGCAACTAAAATTAGTAGCGTGTAAAGCCATGTGAACCTGCAGATTGTAAGGCTTGACAAAGGATTTGCCACAGTTTGGCTCTTCACATTTGTAAGGTCCGTCTGGTCTTGAGGAAGGACTTGTTTTTTTCGGTTTTTTCCGAACCCAAGGCACCCAATCCGGATTGTCGTGGAGTTTCAAATGCATATCCAAACCATCTTGAGTTGCAAAACTGCGTGGACATTTTTTGCAATGAAAGGGCTTATCAGGTCGGTTGTGAGTTTTCATGTGGAACTGAATTCGAAAAAGGCCTACAACGGTTTTTCCACAGATCTCACAAGTATGGGATTCCATTAAATTATGCGTCTTACGATGTTTCGTCATTTTTATTCTGCTTGGGAATACTTTCTGGCAAACGGTACACGGCGTGACAATTCCTTTATATGGCAATTGATCTCCCATCTTAAAATTCGCTGGAAGATGGGCCTTTCTCTTGTGAATTTTAAGATCTGTCTGCTTTTTGAATTTGAGATCACAATGAGGACACTTGTGTTGTAGAAATAAGGAATGGACTTCTCCCAAATGGCGTTTTAGTGTTCTTTCCATTCGAAACCGTTTGTTGCACATGTTGCATTTAAACTGTTTTTCAGAGTCGTCATAGAGTATCCTTTGAGCTTTGGAGCCCTTGGGAGCTCGCAGCGGAGGAAGTACACCAGGTGTAAAATCTTCGTCACTTTCATCATCATTTTTCTCAGCCCTGCTGGCCCTTGTTCGTCTTTTCCGAAGATTCCAACGACGTTCTGTTTCCGGTCTCACTGGGTGAAATTCGACGTCTGATCCTGACTCGTCACCACGGCCTTTCATCCTATTTTTAAAGCCATTTGACATTATTTATATATTCAAAAATACAAATGAAAAAATAACTCTCAAACTCAAGCTTAAACTTACGACCAATCTGAATCAGATTTTTTTTGTTCCTCATCCTCATCATTATTTTTTTCTTTGACCCCGCCTTCATCATTATCGTCACTGTTATTTGCTGGAGAATTTGGTCCAGAGTTTGGTGGACTGTAGTCACCACCTCCTAAATCATCGTCTACACCAGCTCCTTCACTAATTTCTTCTCCCTTTACACCGCCTGGCTCCAGTTTGACATTTGGAGGCACATTCTCTTTCTTAGATTCCACTTTCGTGTCCTTCTTAACT
The DNA here is from genome assembly GCA_001718145.1 of Orchesella cincta. Taxonomy (NCBI): domain Eukaryota; kingdom Metazoa; phylum Arthropoda; class Collembola; order Entomobryomorpha; family Orchesellidae; genus Orchesella; species Orchesella cincta. The sequence continues at coordinate 48,807 of LJIJ01000269.1, read as the reverse complement.
TTTACTGGAGATCCGTTTTTCTTAACAATACTACTGCGATGCTTATCTACTGTCAGAGGCAGACTTTTCTTCTTTTCAACCTTTACTGGAGGTAAGGCCAACGTGAAAATAACTATCAATGATACCATATACTGCTTGATTTGATCCATTGGATACTTCAATTTGTGGGCCACTGTAAAAGACAAGCACATCATCCATAAAAATTATTTTCAAACTAAACACATCTTTAAAATAATACCAATCTGAAACTACTTACTGGCATGCAAACAAGAGTCCTTGTGAATAGAAACCTTTGGAGTGAGACAGGTAGATTTTATAGTACCTGGAATAGAAACCCCAAAAGAGTGTATCATACTTTGTAGCAAAGAATTTTCTTTAAAGAAAGATAGTTAAAAAGATTTTACTTTTCACGGAAACTTGTTTCCTCAAAGTATCCACAACGTTGGAACTGGACACCCGAAGCTGCGTTGATAACGACTTGACAAGGCTCATTCCCATTTTGCCAGACACCTTCATCTTGGAACATTTAATCGTGTCCCTAATCTGCATCAGTCTCCATTGAAGTTCCAACTTGGCATTGTCCAACTCCTCATAAATATCACACAATCGCTTCACAGTGTTTCGACACTGGTCACAAAACGGGGGTGAAAGCTCATTCTTTGTGGCAGCATGTCGAAACCGCTTCGTCTTTATCTGAAGGTGACGACTGAGGAATGACAGAAATTTAAGATAGAGATTCAACTTCCGTTTCTTCGGAATAGGGACACCCTTCTTGACCATATCCGTCTTTTGAGCAGCAGCCTTATCCACAAGTGGATCTTCTGATAAGAGTGTATCATCATCCGCTAATGGATCTTTTAACAGATTAGTACCAATCTTGTGGTTATCATCACAGTCATCTTCCTCGTCGGAGGAGGAGTCGATGGTAATTACAAGAGATTCTTGGTAGCGTCGCAAACAAATTAAACAAACTTTACTAGATGTGACTGGTTTGTGCCAGGGTCTTCCTGGAGGTTTGCGTTTTATCTTCATTTTCGACTAGTGGATTTCTAACAACTAATTAACTAATCACTTGCCACATATACCTTTGATTAGTAGTACTAAATTGAAAAATTGTGGCACTATTCAAATTATCAAGTCGAGAAGCACGAATGAAATGTCCTTGCAAAGTGTGTTTTTGTGGATTGAGTGTTTAGGATATTTTTTTACTTAAAAACACATACATAGCGCTCCAAGTTTGCTTCATGCCTTTTTTGCCATAGTCCTTGTGCATATGTCTCCAAAACCTTTATGCCTTGCTAGTTTCATGTATTTTAATGCCCCAAAAATAAATTCATTCTTAACTTTTTTCCAATCTGCAAGTATGACTTTTTATTGCAATTTTATTATTTTCAATATCGGCTTTTATATTCATTTCGATTTGATTCTGCAGGTTTTAATTTAAGGTTTTAAAGTGGTCTCAGCATAACCATTGCGAAATCTTGTGGAGTCAAATCCTCCTTTTTGAAAACTGGCGTTTTGCCATCGAAATCCATGAAATTTTCATAGTCGAGCCGACTTTGTTGTTTGAAGTCACGTTTGATTGTAGCTTGCTTTGTCCATGGACTTGTCACAACGACAAGGGCATGCTTGAATCCTTCGGCTTTTAGAAATTTAAGGGAACGATCATAAAACTCTCCTGCAATCCCTTGATTACGAAAGTCCCGAGATGTGGAAGCGATGAATAGCTCTGCCCAGGTGTCAATTCCATGCTTGGTGGTCACATCAGCCAGTTCCTCAATTTCATTCACGAATTTGAGGAGGAGTTGGGCGTTTCTGGATTCCAATGTGCCGAAATTAGAGTCTGGTTTATGATGAAATGTGACTCGAACACCTGCAATCTGATACAATACAAGTTATTACGTTAGATATTTGCTTTTCGGAATGCAAATTTTGTTTTTGACATAAAATTGCATATACTTTTCCAGTTGGTATGTGCTCAGCAATAAAGCTTAATCCTTCGGGAAGGAACTGTGCAACCACTTTATTGACATCTGCAGCGAATTCCTCATTCCAGCCTAAAAGGCTACAGGTTCGCTCATCTCTGCAAAAATTTTGAGCAACGTGATCCAGAACTGCCGCATAATCGGCTGGAAGGACTCGGCGAAACCTAAAATCTTTCCATTCTCCTTCAATAAGCTTGTAGCTTTCTTCGGATGGCATAGTTGAACAATCTATAATATTTAAAGGACCAAATTAATTTAACTTTTGATGATATAAAAACATTTTCACTTTTTGAATGCATAAAAAAATTCTTACAATGTGGTTGGAGCAGTTAGCAAATTGTTGTTGTTTGTGGCACAAATTCCAGATTGAAAGTGTGAGTGTGCTGGCAAAATGAATACAACTAAGCCACTCTTTCACGTTTCAAGGAGACCAAGATAAAAAAAATGTCGAGTTCGTGTGTGTGTGAAACTGACAATATAATGAGTGCTTTGGTATACTTCCAGCTTCCAATTATATAATATGCCCAGAAGGCAGACGTAACAAATCCCAAATCTTTATGGATTTTGGTTAGCTCTGATTCTCATCACATAATTGTCTTCTTTTGCATGCTAAACCAACATAACCCCAGTCAGATTCACAAGAGCGTGGGCCAATGCCAATGTCATGATCCAGGGAAGGAAGGCTTACAGACACGCTTATGAAATAATAGTGTCGTGCCCATGCATGATGTGGTTGATGTCACTTTTGACTCTATTATCCATTCTATTAGAAGACTTTATTAGAAGACCAAGTCTAGAGTCTGGACTGTGGCTACAATCCAGTTGAGCAAAAATGTATGGAGCATGAAGCTATTTTTATTATCGCATACCCAGTTATCACATTTAGAATCATTATTCTTCAATTAGGCATCCTGTGTAGCAATCTATACAATGTTAGAACCATAGAGCCTCAGGCCTGGCCACATGGCTAGCAGGCACTGACGGATAGACAGACAGGTAACGCAACGATGCATGAAATTGGCACATCATTAAAATTATTCTAACCACACAATGGTATTAATGAACAGGGAGAGAGCATGAAGTTCATGATGTATCGCATTGATATGTTTACACAATGCCACAGTATGGTAGGGAGCAGTAATAAGGGGGTCCATAAAACAGAATTTAGGATTGTTGCTCCAGCGTTTTTAACCAATAATATAAATTGCTACTCGTTTCAAATAAATGCGACATGAGTAAACCCTATAACTATAACCATTCACAAACCAGAATTCACTTAAAAATATCAATGCGTTTCAGCATAAACTATAATTACGTTTAGCCAAATATGGCCATAAATTTAAAATCCAAAAGTTGATTAGAATTTGCACTGAAAATTTATTCCATTTACATAAAACATCTATGACATGTACATTTCATGTGTATGTAATTCGGATGTAAATATTCCAATATATAAAAAAATTCTTTAGATTTGGTTCTGTCATCCGCAAGCGTTAATTATAGCTTTTAAAGTGTTTTCAGCATAACCAACGCAAAATCTTCTGGAGTCAAATCTTCCTTTTTGAAAACTGGCGTTTTCCCATCGAAATCCATGAACTTATCATAGTCAAGTCTACTTTGTTGTTCAAAACCGCGTTTAAGTGTAGCTGCTTTTGTGTGTGGACTTGTCACAACTACAAGAGCATGTTTAAACCCTTCAGCTTTTAGAAAGTTAATGGAGCGATTGTAAAACTCCCCAACGAGCCCTTGACCCCGGAAATCACGAGATGTAGAGGCCATGAAGAATTCTATGTAGTTGTCAATTCCATGCTTGTTTGTCACATCCGCAAGCTCCTCGACATCATTCACGAGTTTGAAGAAAAGTTTAGCATTTCTGTTGGTCAAGGAGACGAATTTAGTTTCTGGTGTATGATGAAGCGTGATTCGAGCACCTGCAATCTGATACAATATACAATAGTTATTTCGCTATGATGTCAATTTTGTTTAAAAAATGAGTTACAAGTTCATACTTTTCCAGTTGGTATATGCTCAGCAATGAAGCTCAATCCTTCAGGAAGGAACTGTGCAACCACTTTGTTGACATCTGCAGCGAATTCTTCAGTCCAACCTAAAAGCTTGCAGGTAAGCTCATCCCTGACGTAATTTTGAGCAATGTGATCCAGAACTGCCTCATAATCGGCTGGAAGAACTCTGCGAAACCGAAAATCTTTCCATTCTCCTTCGATTTGCTTGTAACTTTCTTCGGATGGCATGGTTAAACACTCTAATGGGCAATATATAGAAAAGTAATCACTAGATTGCAATGTTAGGTTAGGTCAGAGCAGTTAGCAAAATTCTATCACCTATTGTTGTTTGCTGCTCAAACTCCTGGTTAAAAGTGTGAGTATGCAGGCGAAATGAATGCAACCAAACCACTCTTTACAGATTCAAGGATACCAAGATAAAACAGATGCCGAATTCGTGAGTGTGTGTGATGCTGTCAAAAAATTAGCGTTTTGATATACTTGCAGCATCCAACTACTAACTACATAATATGAAACACATACATTATGAAATAATTGTGTCGTGTGCATGCAAGGTATAGTTACTAGTTACTGGCTCTATTAGAATTTCCAAGACCCAGTCTACGGTCTGGATCGGTCAATCCAGTTGAGCAAAAATTCATGGAGTATCTATGAAGCTATTTTTATTATAGCACACGCTTGCAATTATTACTCTTCAATTGGTTATATGAGGAGTGACTTCTTTCAACATTGAGAGTCTAACCTGACAACATTATATGTAGCTAGCAAGCATGGCACGGAGACGCATGTCAAGGAGAGCAAACCAAGCATAATAAGGCAGGTAATGTAATGTAAAGTATGGCACAGTGTACATATGTAGTTTAGTTTGATTGTGCAAGAAGTTTAGTGTTTTTTGGCCTTATAAGAATCTGTAAACCATTTTTAGCCAGCATAGTGTTCTTTGAAATAATAATCGATTGATGAATGGGATGACTCACATTTATATACAGAAGCAAGCACCGATAAAAATAAACATGTCATTTTTTAGTTTTTTTTATTAAAGTGCATTATATGGACATGGACAACGGTAGCGTTGAAACAAATTTATTTATATCATATTTATATTCGTTGTTCTTCTTGGATGTTGATACATAGACATGTGTTGTTGTAGTGCGGTTGGCCTTGAGATCAGTCGCCTGAACTTGTAAATGAAATTTTAGTTTGTATTGCACTTTCATATGACATAATATTCTTTGATAAGTCTACTGCAATCTGATTGATGAAATGGGATGATCACAGTCATAAAAATATAAGAAGCACCGATAAAAATAAACATGTCATTTTTACGAATAGTTTTTTCTCTCGAAAGTTGCAACCTATCCTTTTACAAAATAAATAGAACCGAATGGACCAGAGAACGAGTAAGATTGCTGCATTGTGAAAGCATCCCTCAAATATTTTATGGTCATTTGAAGTTAATGTGCTTGATGCATTCTTTTATCCTGTCTTATTTACAACATAACGCCAACAGATAGCTATGCAATATATTTGGCCTTGAAAACAACTTGACTTTTTGAAAAATGTACTCTCAAAACTATGAAAACTTCGATGCGTTTCTTATGAGCTGAAAAATCTCTTTAAAAACAGAAAAGTGCGTGGATAGTAGCTCTCGAATGCACTTTTTGTGAAGATTCTTGAAAGAAAACTTCTCCCTCAGGAAAAAGCCACAAACATTTAATGAGTTTGGCCATTACTTCCGAGTGCACATTTAATACGCATAAAAAACCACTACTGTGGTAGCAAAGGGAAATACAAAGTTTTCTTTTTCTTTTGGAAGCCCAAGTGCATAAAGAATTATGAAATAAAGTTGTTTCCTGGAAAAGGTTCTACTTCTACCGTTGTAAGTAGCTACAAGTATCAAAGAAGTGAAAGAGGAGACGAGGCTTCTTGCTGTTGTTGTTGCGTTGAGACTTCCTGTGTACAGACATATAATACTCATAAATTAAACGCTTCGCCCTCGCCTCCTGCCTGAATTGAAAAGCTGGACGAAAGAGAAAGCAATTTTAAAAGCTAAAACGGTCTGCTTCGAAGAAAAAGGAACTGTTGTAAAACAAAAATTAAAAGATTTCCTGTCTTGTCTTGTTAAAATCCGTGTGCTATGCCAATGTCAAGGGAAATAGGAAAAGTAAAACTTGTTAGTTTCTTCAGAAGCGGATCGGAAGTTTAGGGAAGGGAGTTTCATATTTATCTAAAGAAACTTCACTCAAGGTCAACCTCTTACTATAATGAACGGTTAACCAAATGGAGTGAGTAATGTGGTGGAAGATGGGATGCAATATAAGGAATTGTAATATATTGCTTGTTGCAATTGCATGCAACAATAACTTGTTACTACAGAGAAACCGCCAACAGCAGTGAAAATACAGGTGCTAGTGTAAATTTTGTAAATATAATATCAAACAAACTTATATTCAGTTCTTGTGAAACTACATGACATTTTCCCCATTCTTGTTCACCTGTAATGCTTTTCTACTCTTATAAAACATAAAATGTACTTAATAAAACTTTGGATTAACTGCCTGTAAAAATTCGGATGAGATGACTCATTTTATCTTAAACCATTCCATTTATAGTACTTTAACAATTTTAGTTTTGTTATCTGGATTTTTCTGTTCCATAAAGCTGTTAAAATCGCATATTATATATCAAAATGCACTTGTAGGTAAACCTACACATCTAATCGGAGATTCCTTTCATTTTTAATGCACGCATATTTGGCCATGCCTCAATTCTCTGTAGCTCCATATACGTAAAGTAAAGCCAAAGTTTAAGCTTTATGATCAATCATTGACTACAATACGGTATGCAAATCTATTTCAGTGGAAAACATGGCAACTTGCATTTGCATTGCATTGTTTAGTGCATGCAGATTCTTATTCACTTTTTAGTAATAATTTGAGCAGTGGTTTAGTCAATCATGAATGATTCGCAAGCAGGCGATCTATTATTCTCATGGTTATACAAGCATGGGGGTAATATATATGGCTCAGTGGTAGAGCATTTGACTGGCAGATCGAGAGGTCCATGGTTCAACTGCCGTGTGCCCCCTCAAATTTTTGCTACTTTTTTTACTGTTTACAAATGTAATTTGTACATGTTTACCACCGTCCTGGAGTTGTTGCTGAATCTGAAATAATTATTGTGAATTCAGAAACATGAATAAATTAGACGTTCAAAAGTATTTTTGCAAAAGTTAAGCAGGTAAATGAAAACTAGTTAAAACGTAGTCAGTAAATTATTAACAATTATCAATGTATAAAATATGCACATAATGGTCGCTCTAAATTCGCTCTAAGAATGTTAAAAGATTTAATATTACGATTAACTTCAAGGAATATAATAAATTCTGTATTATAATCGAGTACAGATCAATACGATGACTTTTCTGCTTGAGAGTTCTTGTACCATAATGATCATTAACAGTGCTGCTTACAAATTGCTGATAATTACCAAAAACTTCTTAGAAACTCCAGTTCAGATAGAACTTGCAATTAGAGTCAGCCTAAAAGGGATAAAAGTTGAAGGTATTGAAAAAGTATTTTTTGCCTACTCTGGCTTTTTCTTTTCATTCTTTCCCCAAAACCATTCCTCATTACATTACAACTTTCAGGTCTCCATCCGCCTACATCAAATCTTTCCAAAAATAACGAGCTGAGTTAGAACAAATTATGATCATTAAACACAGTAAAGTTATTTTTATTTCTCAATAATGACGATCATTTAACCATTTCCTTCACTTTTAAACAAACAGGAGAATAAGCTACATGCAGCCAGTTGCTTAAAGTTGTTTCCGCATCATTAGACTTCGTATCTCAAATTTTTAATGCAGAAGAAGTAGAAGAGTTTATTTTAAAAATAAAAATGAGCAACAGAAATTAAGTTGGGAAGGAAGGGAAAGTAGCGAGGGGGATGAGTATATATGCAATAAAAATTGTGCGTAAGAACAAAACAGCAAAGCACTGTGTTAAAGGAAATGTTACAAGTCATTTTCAAGGAAGCCAATTCTTCATATGAATTAATATTTATCTTTCTGACCTACTTTTGTTCCCTGTTTTAGAGAAACATTCCAGAGATTTATGGACCAATAATGAGATAGCAGCAACAAACAAAGTGGTATTAAAATGTGGGTCCGTGTAGTTATGAATGGGCATAATAGTTTTTAATGGCTCTAATTTAATCTCTTTTTACGGAATGGCAATGGCAAGACAAGCATTATGAAATTCGGTTTGTAGGTTGGTGGCTAGGCTTTGTAGAAGCCAAAGTTAAATGTTTAATAACTTCAAAAGTATCCCGTTGCTCAAAGACAGTATAATAAACGTGTTGGAAATATTAGGTTGAGTATGATTTGCAAACTCGAAAATTGATAATTCCTAAATTGCTGGCCTAATAATGCATAACGTCTTTTCTTCCCTCGGACCACGCAAGAAATACTCTGCTCCTTTTTTAAATGTGTTTTTTACAGAAAACGTTTGAATCTAAGAAATTGGGTTTGACTCAAATGGGAAAGTTCACAACATTTTTTCAGATACGTAAACAAATATCCCAGCAATGAGCATACTCATTCTTATGTAATACTTCATTTAGTTGAACATGACAATATTCTATTATAATTAATGCATTCATGCACTCTGCCAACTCCGCTAACCGCCAGTATAGGTCATAATCGAATTCAGACCACTTACATTTTAAGGTGCATTTTATATTTTCTATATGTGTATAATTTTTACAGCCATGCTCTGAGACGTCTTAATCTTGTTTTACATCATCTTCCAGGTGTTCATAAGTACTACATCTTCTTAGAAAGCCTTCTGTATAATCCATCCTATATAATAAAGCCATCATCAATTCATACCATATAGAATATTGCAGCTTTGATGGTACTGAAAAATTGGAGACAGAGAATAAGATCGAGACGCGAGATATGTAACAATGATGATGATATCAAGAATAGATAACTCCAAATGACGCACACATGGGATGATGCAATGAGCAAATTGACAAAAATTATTACGATGCACATGCATTATATTGCCAGGAAAAGTTTCTTGCACACAAAAAAACGCAAAAAAGAAAAGGTTATACATATACCCTTCCTGCCATTTCTTCCTCACAAAAACCGGACCTGTTACTATATCCTCATGCAGATAATAAGAACTGTCAAGCAAGATTTGGAATGCGAGCGAGCACGTTGCTAGCTTCAGTCTTACTAAAGCGTTCTCTTCGTTCACAACAAGCTTCCAACGCTCTGATCCTCAACTCCGTCAGTTCTTCAACCCCCAAGTTGACTTCCGCGTGCAATCGCCTTTGTTTTGGTGTGTTCATTTCATGCAGCTGTGACCCGGCTTTTCTTCTGGAATAATATGAATTGTGTGCGTCTACATTAACTATGAAATGTAACTAGCAGCTTTGATTTAAGAATACTTTATTTTCATAGAGCTTAGTTTGATTTGATTGACATTGTCATACACAAAGCCTTAAACTGATCCTATTTGTATGGTTTGTATGTGGAATGCTCAAATTCTTAAAGTAGTGACATTGAGCCCGCTGTAATGTATTTCTTGCGCGGAAGGAAATGGGACTGAGTTTGTGTATTCTTAAAAAATTAACTCTAAAATCTGCAGGATAAAATATAAAATCTATATGTGGATAATGGCTATAACAACGAAATTATGCTTTCGTGCATGCCCAGATCTGAAGCTGGCAGATAGGACCCGAGCTTTACCCTTCTGATTATGAGGTGCCTTTCTTTCCAATGTTCATGGTTCGAAAATACACGATTACAGGTCGTACAAGCATTACACAAAACCTATATATATCATCATTGATGAACTTTGTAAATTAATCACCACCTATCAAGAAGAGTATAGCTCGGATATGCTAACTGCAGAAGTGGCACTTAAAGTAGCACAATTTCGTTGTTATAGCCATTATCCACATATAGTTCCTGAGATTTTAGAGTTAATTTTTTAAGAATACACAAACTCAGTCCATTTCCTTCCGCGCAAGAAATACATTACAGCGGCTCAATGTCACTACTTTAAGAATTTGAGCATTCCACTACAAACCATACAAATAGGATCAGTTTAAGGCTTTGGTCATACATTGTTGTTAAAGACTTGATAAACTTTTTCACCAAATCGGGACAAGGTAAAGGGAGTGAGATATTATTTTTTTATTGGGGGCTACTGGATAAATTATTATTAATAATCAAAATATCAATTAACTGTTGTGCGCTCTAATGGATAATTAAATCAATTATTGCTACAACTTCTACAATTCCTTCGCTTAGATAATTTATGCATTTTTGAAAGTGCTGTCTTTAGTTAGCATCAAACGTCCTATAATTGTCAACTGGCATTGGGTCTGGAATTCTAAAGCAGGTAAGTCTAGACAAAAACACTTAACTTACACCATTGCACTTTATTCTTATTTTTTCTATGAAGCTCACAAAACTTGTCCTAATTAACTACTCGTAAGTATGTTAGAATGTGTTTATGTTTGATAAGATTTTAAATCGATCTGCACATGCGAATACAATAATGTTTGACGCAGTAGCGCACCTACTTGAAAAAATAATAATTTGATATTTGAAAATCCTTTATTGACTTTTAACTGAGCATAACTTTAAAAAATATACCAATTCATGTGTACTAGTTTGAAGGCTGGTTTAAATTGAAGATGCTGCTCTAAAACTGGGCATGGACAATGCTGGGAAAAAGAAAGCTGTTATAAATTAAATACAGTCATTTATATACATTTAAACCCAATCACATGCAAAGCTTATCAGGAATACAACTGATCTGATAACCTTAATTTTACCAACGTTTGGTCAATTAATAACATTCTCTGTTATTTATTGATGTTAATTATGCAGCTCTTTGAAACCACTCCAATTAGAAAACTAAATATATAATTATTATACTGCCGTTTTTTATAAATTCGCCCAGACCCATTGTACATAACAACGTATAACAAGCTCTAATTAAGTTATAAATATTTTTGCTTTGCTTTCGGAATCGGATGTCCTCATGTCGGATTCTTATCGGTTTTCATGTGTATAGTTTATTTAATCTTCTAACATGCTGTCCGTAATTTGGCAATTTGAATACAATTTAAATACAATTTAAGTTTGCAGTAACACATCGACTTTATTTACTGAAACTGTTAAATCCACATTCACAAAAGCATTTTGAAAATAGTATTTAATTTTATAAAATTGACATATCACTTATAATCTGCAATTTGGGAGCACTGGTGAAAACAAATCTATGTTTATAATTGCTAAAATTGTCTCAATTTTCGACTATAATTGGGTTCTAGTCAATGAAATCGTAAACCCTATTATTGCTGCTTTTGTCAAAAAAATATAAGAAAACGGTTCTAAATGGAAAGCAACAACTATTATATTGGAACATTTAACATATTATACCAAACACGAAAGTGGAATACGTAAGTAATTTCATTGTCTGTATCATCTTAGTTGTCACTCGTCATAAAAGTGAGGTTTTTAGCTCCACGCCCACCCTTATCGTTTATTTAGTACTTTGCAACGAGGGATTATAATCAACGCACCACGATTTCCAACTTCTTCATGTGTACTCGTATATTTAGCGAAAGTAGGGGTAAGCGGCTTTTGAAAGCAAATATAAATTGACACTTTTGATTCTACGTGGGAGGTAAAATTTGTATATAATTACAAGCGTAGCAGTGGTCTAATAACTACATTACACTTGCCATATTGTCAGCTGAAAGACAATGACGACACTAGCACTTCCACCATTTCTCCCAACTTTTCTTAAAGTTTTCAATTTGGGTTAATATGAAACACAGAAGCTGTCACAGGTGAAAGGAAGGTGAAAGGGAAGTTAAGTCATGAAAGTTTAACTGCATTAGAAAGTGCAGTGTCACTGTGCACAACAGCACGTAATCTAATTCTTGTCATTATCTTTAGGGTATTCTTCCTTCCTGACTTGAGGCATTAAAGTTGTAACTGTGTCAAGAACGGCCCCTGCTTCAGGTTTTAGAAATGCAGGCTAATGGAATGGAAGCAAAATGAATGTGCTATGTATTGTGTAGTTACACGGGAAAAACTTTTACCATTTTAATGAATTGCATCCTTTGTATCTAAGCACAAATATATGGCGAAAGAATCTACTACGGTGAGTATTCAAACTCAACCAACCGTGGTCACAAACTCAAAGTGCTGCCCTGCACGTTATGATACTTGTACTAACATTATTCGTAATGCCTTCAGCTACAAGAATGTGGTTTGACACGCGAACTTGTTATTTTTGTACCACAATGTAATGCAATATCATTACAAAGTTTGTAACAAAGTTAACAAGATCTCTTTCTGTTTATGCTTCATTTTATAAAACAAAAGTGAGCTAGAACAAACTTTTTTGTAATGAACTCGGCTAAATTTGTAATGTGAAAAGCTTGTAGCAACTCACATTTCAAAATCTGCTCACCAAATTGTGGCGAACTTACTTAGAATTGTTTTGAAAAAGAAAGTGGAATGGACCTCTGTTTGTATTGCATTTCATTTCAGTAGCTCACCTTTAAAATTTTTGCAAATTTAACCTAACCCAAATGGAAGTTTATACTCATTGAAGGATTTACTTGGAAGGAAAGTAATACAGGAATGAACGAATGAATGCAACTACAATCCTTGAACAAACTTTTATTTCCGGTTGAAATTCCAAGTGGAGTGAATTCTAACGAATGAAACCGTGTCTCTGTGTCTTTACATTGTAACCGAGTCTGGTTCTGACTTTTCAGAATGTATTCAAAATCAATATTACTTGAACACAAGTTTACAATGCGGAAAGAAGGCTGACTGCCCTCCGGATGTCAAAAGCAAAGTTTAAACTTTAAAGATAATCCCAATCGCAAGCATATTTATCTTATTTGCTTTCCTACTTTCTATCAATCATCAGTGACCACCACCTTGGTTTGACATGTGAAAACATTTCAAAGAATATTTCTCTCTTTGCCCCCAATTCGTCTTGACTTGGCAATCAAGCAATGTTCGAGGTCAAAAGGGAATTGGGTGACGGCTCTACTGCTTTCATGTGTTTTCCCTTTGCACTTTCCTTCAAACCATCAGTTTGCTCTCAACTCTGCCTTTGAATTCTTGGAAAGGAGTCGGAAGTGTAAGTCTTGATATTTACCACTCAACTTTGTTTACAGTTTGGACAGACGATGTTGTTCGTGGAATATGTTTTATGCACGTTTTTTAGGCGTCGCTATAGTCTAAAATTATATTAAACTATACGTCAATTTCTGATAAATATCTTTGTTTTTGATTGTCATTGTGTTGTACATTTTTTATTGCTGCTTTCACTCAATCGAACCGAGTGAGCTATGAAAGAACTGCATTTGCTAAGGTTGACTTGGTTTATTGTGATGGGAAATGAAGTTGGAATCAAACTGCCATATTTCGCGTTTGTTTTTTCATAAAGTGCCAACATTACTTTGTATGCTGGTCTTTTATAATATTGTGTCTGCAGAAATTTTTGAAAGCATGCAATCCATAAGACAAACTCAAAGGATTTTGTGTTAAATGTTTACATTTTGCAGTCTTTGGTTGCAAAAACGAAGAAATCAAAGGTAAAATTTCGCTTCTGAGGTTGTTGACTTATCAAACACGATAAGTCAACGTTGTTGCATACCTCAAACCAGAAGTTTCAAGATTTCTTAGATGCGATTTTCCGACTCGTCCTCCATTAAAAGACTTCAACTCTTGAAAGTTTGACGCTACTTCTTAGGAAATGTTAATTAATAATAACAACAGTTTTGATGATTTATATCAAAAGAAAATTGAAATCCAATGAAAGGTGAGAACTGTTTATACCCACGTATTATAAAACTTTCAATGGAATTGGCTTTTGACTTGCTTGTTTGTTGAAGTATGAGCTGAAATTGTTCAAGCATGTGGTATGTCAATGGAACTTTCGCAGAAAACAATATAGTTGGTTCATTGTGAGGAAATTTTCGTTTTGAAAGTTAGATACTTCAGGTGAAAGCTAATTTGTTTACAAACAGTAGTATATATGGCGTGTGAAGCTAACCAAGAACTGATCAAAGAAGCCTTATGCCATGGGAATTCTGGGAATTAACCTTTAAATTCCAATTCACAGAGACTGACAATGTTTGAAGAGCAAATAATTAAAGGAACAGCTAAGCTAAGATCGGCTCTTATCCTGGTCTCCCAATAAATATTACTATGAGCTTATAAGTATATATATTGCAAATAACATTCCTTTATCCAATAAATATCAAACTAGAATCTCAATATGCAGGTGATAAGCGTCAAGTAAATGTAAACGAGGTATATTCTGCTGAAATCGAACCAAAAAGTTGGACAAGTCTATGGCTTATCAGTCAGCTTCGATCGCTGATCCTGAGTCATTTCAGCTTTATCAGTATCTTGTAGGTGCACACGCATATTCTTACGGCGACAAAATTTATTCATTCTCTGTGCGTTTACGCATCTGCATGTATCCAACGCAGCACTCCAAACCAGTTCTCATTCAGCTCTGCGGTAGTAAATGGCAAGATGCATGAAAGTATTTTAGAGTTACTCCAATCCAATGTGCATGATGCAATAATAGGTGTGTTGTTCTTATCTCAACTCAAGTTTATTTGACATGATGCTTAGAACGATGATTGCAATGTGGTCTTAGGAAGATCATTGAAGCTTAATTTGATAATCCTTTTAACTGAGTCTTCTATTCTCTTTAAATCCTGGTGTCATGCATAATGATGACATTTCATAATTTCATCATACCAAAAAGGACCAACAAATAAGCCATATCTTTCATATTTGATCTACACAAAAAATGTTACTTCCAAAATCTACCAGTTTTTATAAAAGTATTACTCTCGTCGTTACACGATTTCTGCTGCATTTATTTTGTGACAAAGATTTCCCCTCTGATATTATCAGTTTATGTAAGTCCTCTCTATGATGATGAACTTATTTACAAGCTACCGAAGAAAGTCTGTTCCTGCTAAAAATTTGTAAAGCTCGACTCTTCACTCCACTCCACCAACAATGTTGTTCAATACGTGCCAAGAGGAGCAGATGGTAGACACGTGATGATAAAAGGCAAAAACGACAAGGAATGCACAGGGAAAAAGTACATAAAACTCATATTATGCAACATAACAGCACCTTCCTCACGACATTCATGTTACTCAATTATTCTCCTGGGGAAACTTCCTTTGCCATTTTCCGGAATGATAGCAACTCAGCTGAAATAACTTTGAACCATGTGCCTATATATCCATATTACTTATGCATCATATCAGTGTGGCAAATATACATGGGGTATCTCAATCATGTAGTTGAGCACGTCCTTGCTCCTTTTGTCTCTTGTTCATCGGCAGGAGTATAATAGATATGCAAACAACCACACGCCACGCGCAATGTTGTACTAGCAATTTAATGTCTTCAACATTTTGAGCGTCAAAGAAAGTAACTACATTACACACTTATAGATGCCAACCATCATGCCCAAGTAGGATTGCCTATAAGATATAAATATGTTTGTGAAAGTTTATTTGCTCCGTGTTCCCTCGCTCCATCCACTCCACTCCACTTTTGTTTTAATAGGACACAAACTACCTATATATTTAGTAATAATATCAACTCAACTTGGTTGGAACTTTGTAGCCCCAAGTTATGTGACTTAACGAGCTCCACTGCAGTTTTGGCTGAGCTGAGCAACTTGGCTACATTGTTTCCAGCAGATTGTTTCCAGTCAAAGTCTATTGCTTTTGTGAGCAGTGAGCATGATGATGGTGATGGCAAACATACACATCAAGTTCTCCTCCTGTTTAGGACGAGTTGTTCAAGTGTCAGAACAAAGGTTTCATAATAGAAAATGAATTGATTAGAAAATTTTCATGCTGTTTAAATGGAATACCGTACCGTATGCTATGTATGGTATTACATCAGTTGATTTGAATGCGTCGTCCTGTCCTTCGGGTTTGAATCGGTGCGGTGACTTCGTTTGCTTACATTTATCCTTGATATGAGGTGATGCGTAAAGCGTAGAAAATTTCTCTTTTGCATCGTCCTTTGCTTACCGCTTCCGCTTTTGCAGCTCACTTTTCATCAACAACTCCTGTTGTAGGTAGTTCTTTGTAGATGAATTGATGTTTATACGGCTGGAAGTAAATATCAAATGTAGTTGTGTTACGTTCCGATATTTGAGGTGAGGTAAGATGAGCCCTTAGCAAAGCTTTTTAGAAGAACTTCCATTCCATCAAACACTCAGGAGTGCCAATGGCCTTGCTTGAAATCTCTGCTGGTTTGTGGTTAAAAATCTTTACTTTTTCGTCACATTTCATTGCACCCTGTCACATTATTACCATCATCGTTATCATCAAGATGGGTTGCTGCAGCAGGGATGTAAATGAATGAGGCTTTGATCCTTTTTCCCTAGAGAATTTTTCAACTTTATTTTTTATTTTTGTTCAAACGCTTTTATTATATTAAAATAGAGAGAATATTATACACTTGTGACGAAAATTATGTGTCCTGGTCAAATTAGTGAGGTGTGAAATTAGACCCACGCAATATAATGTTATGACTGAATTGAATGAAAGACGGGTTACTTTTTTCCAAACCGCTTCATGTCATTTTTACCCTTTTTCTTTGTGTAGCTGTAATACTCTGTTCATGGTCCACTGGAGCAAAGGTTTCCATACAGCCATTAGCCGTAAAATAAACGAAAAAGGAAGAAATTTGAATGCATATATTATTTTAGCGAGAAATTCAGTGTAAACGGTACTCATTCATTAAAGGGGATACCGAAAGGAAAAATAAGCATGGCGTGAGCTCGCTTGGCAATGGGATAAAAGATGAAAAGCTGTGGGTGTATGCATATCATGTGCCTGTTGTATCAACTATCATATTTTTGAGACTGTTGCCACCAAAAGAAACAAAATTCGGAATGGAAGGGGATTCCTTTGGATTTTAATACTGACAAACAAAATGGCACTGTGATGTGATCCGATGTGTAGGTACATAATCTGTATTGATGATATTGAGATTTCTATGAATAACATCAACTGGAATGCTGTTGCTGGGCTGATAACTGATATACCACACTATTGTGTTACACATACACGAGTCTGCTAGAGACGTAAATTGCGTTGTTTGTTTGAAAACCACGGAACAATAGCATCGTATTTTTCACTCGAAAAATGGGATCATTGAAGCCGAAATCGGGTGTAATCTGTTTAGCTCATTCACTGGAACTGATTCAAAGTGACCAGATGGAAAATTCGGATGCACTGAAAAGTATAGTGCAGTGGGAGGATAAATTGGAAAACTGTTTTCCATGAAAGTACTGTGAGCGAGACAGGATTGAGTGGAGATAAGCTTAGTTGAGTAAATCAATAATGAAACAAAGAGTAAAGAGTTTTATTCTTATTCAATATCATCGCTGTAAAATCTACCGATTCCCGAAAGTGAAATTGACACTATTGAAGACTAAAAAGAGGTTGGTTTCATGGAAGTAAAGGAGGATAGTTGTATAAAATTATGCTGAAATTATAAATCAGCAATAGATTTAGTCATTTTTGCATACATTCTTTTTTCAGGTCGCGTTGTGCAATTAAATGTTCGTAACTTGTTTGATTTCAGCGTTTTAAATATTATTTTCGGTGACTTAAATATTTTCTTTTCCTGTAGGTCAATTCGCCATGAAATTGACTGTAGTCAATTATAGTCTAAAGACCATTAATTTAGGTTTAATCATTAATATGATTTGATTTTAAGAGAACATATGAACATGCAAAATTAAATGGAAGCACAGTGAAGAGTATCTTATACAGCTGTAGTAGACATATAGTGAAGCGGCTTTCAAATCATCAAGGTATTCAGTCATCACCTACCACAGCGAAGCACGCATTCCCCATTATTTGCTCAGCATGTCAACATTTATAATACGCACTTATATATAATTCATGAGTTTTATTACTTCCGAAAACTCTATCATCCCATTCCCTTCCTCTTGCATAATACGCTCACGGTTTATTGCTTTTCTTTTTTGATAGAGATGATCGATCTGCTGTTGTGTTGTGATGTGTGGTACAAATAGCTTGCATGCATTCCGATGCACTTTACCAAACAACCATCTCGACCAGTTACAAGATCTATTCTATGATAGGAATTTTTTTGTGAGCCAGCAAATATGAAAATGTATCTTGTCTCAAAGTGCGTATATGAAGTTTCCTTTGCAGAGTAATTTGCTCTATTCGATACGTAGCAAACAAACAGCAACGGAGGATGCATGCAGCTCCAACAAGCCAACTCATAGTAATATTATGAAGTGCTTCTCCAAAGACATTTTCTCCCTTTTGCTCTTGACAGAATTATTGGAAAACAAAAAAATTGACAGTTTTACGAGGTTATTACTTGTGGCTCTAGGTGATAAAAAGAAATGTAGTGTAAAACACGTTCACACTACCACCAACCAAGAACCTTGCTCTCCAATAGATATGGAAATGGCAGTCAAAGTCGGGTTTGGCGTTGGTGTGCTACAAACAAGGAGAGGATATGATCATGATCATTATCACCATGTCGGTCGTTATTTCGTCGTATGACTTGTGGACACTCCGTATGAAATGGAAATGAATGAAGCAGCTCTGCTCTCTCCTCACCAGCCAAGCGTCATTTACGAGTATTGCCGTAATAATATATTCTCTCACTTTTCTTCGACTCTCATTGCATCTACTAGTAGCACATCTGTATATGAAAAAGAAAGGGGATAGAAAGAAACAGGGAGTGAAACGAGGTTGCCGGTAATAAGTGGAGGAGGAAGGATGGAAAACAGATGAGGCCTTTGGGGTCTCATTTTTAGCCCGACTTTCCCAGTCCCAAGCACCATTCATTAGGAGAGCGACCAACACCAACCTGAATTGCTGTGTGCGATAATACTCTATAGAAGAAAATATATATCGCATAAAATCATGATGATAGTCCCCCACACGTAATTTGACACAAATAAACGGACTACTCTCACTCTGACTCTCGGTCTCTCTGTTTTTGACAAATTGGATAGGAAGGAGTCACGAAGAAGTTATTAACTCTTTCCCTCCTCATTGTCTGTAATGGAACTTTTCTTATTCATTACGATAATCTCTCCCTACTCCTTTTACGTCACTGTGAAGACAAAGCTGAACTGTGAAGTTGTGTTTTTAAACCTTGACTTTTTACGATTTGTCAAAGAAATCAATTCCTCGAATCCGACCAAGAAATGATGAGCCTCGTCACTCCTGTTATGAATTACAGTTCCATTTGGAGCACTCTGTGTATCATCATCATCCTGATCATCCGTCTCCTTTTCGTCTTGCCTCGCCACAATGAGCAGTAATTGGCAGGGAGAAAATAACTGTGTATAAAATGGCAACTCATGTCATAACTCTTAGAGGAAAGGGAGAAGATAGAGCTGGGCTGTTGCTATTGTGCATAAAAAAGACACTGCATCTTTTTAAGAGACCATAAAGACGAAGTTTATGGACATTTTTCTTCTGCTCCACTTTAACCTTGGTGTGCTCTTCTTCCACACAGATACAGCCGCAAGATATTTAAGTATATACACACATATTTGCCAAGATAAAAGCCAAAAACAGCTATCATAATGTTTCGCCGAGAAACATTCTCTTTGGCTTCAAGTACATGGGTTTAAGTGGTGTTTGGAGTGGCGTATAAAAAGAAGGGAATGCAAAAAGTGAGTGAGATGTTTACATTTGTGCACAGGAAATGGCACTGCTTTGCTATACTTACGAGCAGGATAATTTGTGAATAGCTGCAATAATAATAATAATCCTTTTTGCTTCTGCCTCTGACTAGGCTGTACTGATGATGATGATCATCGTGATGATAATCGCTGTAATGCTCGTTTTCTAAAAACCATATAATATACAAACAAAACAACATAAAGAGAGATAGTTCACTCAGCACGACTTTTGGATAATTTCCTCTTCCTGATCCTGACTCTTACGTAAATAGGAGCATAACAAAACTACAAACTAACTACAATCTTTGCTGTTTGTTTTCTCTCTTGAGGTTTAGTCGGTCGGGGGATATTAAACTTTGGGAATGAGCAAGCCGGTATTGCCATCACATCACGCATTAAAGCTAAACGTGGAGAATTTAGGATAAAAACGAGATCCATTTTTGCTTGTTATGATGATGATGACGATCATGATGATGATAATATTATGTGGAGTTAGTTGAGTCGACCGTGAACCTTAGTGAACTTGAGAGGTAAAGTTCAGTTTCTAGTAGAATACAATACAATAGAGCAACTTTTGCCAAAAATATGTTCAACCTTGCGTTATGGTTCACATTAAATTAAATATGTTGCTTTATGTTTGCACAGGGAAGTTTGTCCAACATGAAAAATGAGATAAATCCGTTGATTAATTGCAGTGATATAGAAGCAAGGTTGGCCAATAAGTCAATTTTTAATTACAGCCTATGTCAAATTCATCATAATTCAAGGGAGAAAAAAGTTTATTTATATTATTGCAGTTTGACTCCTTCAACGCAACTAAACAAACCAAACCACGGGATACGCACAACACACATCGTGAAAGGAACCAAATCAAGGAAGGCAGAAAGGCGTGATTAGGCTCCATTTGTTTTAGGTGAAAAGTATTCATTACTCTTGACATATTTCCTTTGTTTTAACAACCACCATGCTACCAACCAAACTCGTGTGTGGAGTAAAAGGTAGGTGATGTGATGTGGACGTGATATTCCCATGTAGATTTGAGCTACCAGCAAATTAGAGAAAGAACTCGTTGTCGTTACACAACACCCATCACCCTACCACATTCCATTATAACTCCAAAAACTTTGCGATTGGTTTGGTTTTGCTACAAAATTCCAGTTTCGGCTTATGATGGTGGTGTCGCGTGGTGGTGATGGAGCTGTGGTCACAAGCTGGGTTTATCTTATCCCATTCGATTAGCAGGAAATTTTTGTTTTGCTTCGTCGTTGCAAAATACAGAGCTTGCTATATACGCTTTCCATTTCAAATCTGTTATAAATCATGGAGCATTTGACACTTTCCTTGAGGAAAAAAATGGAAAGTAAATAGTAGAGATGTTGTTGGCTTCCATATTGCTTTCCGATAAACATGCATAAATCTTTGGTGGCTGTTGATCTATTTACTGTGAAAGAAAGAATTGCTACAAATTTTTAGATTCTAGTCATTTTGGCAAAGTTTCTGTAGCAGTCAATATTGCGTTTTAGTTAACATACGTAGGTATGCCGTAGGAAAAAAGAATTATCACACAAATCTCCATTGGGTATTATATTGCATTATTGCCAGTCAAAACCAGGACCAACCAGCCAACCCATTCATTTGAATAATGTTTATTGCTACAACGAAGGGGAAAATAGGTACGTTTCCACTTCCTCCCATGTGATGCTCCAGAGAAAATATGAATGCATTGAAGATTTATCAGTAAAATTTATGACTGAGAGCCTTGAATAAGTATAAATATATTCGTAACTTTGTGTTCATCCATAGACGTAATCTCGGCTATCCATCTGTGCCAAAATAGGCCAAATAAACTTTTGCTGACAATGAGGAAAACGTGCAGCTTTTTGCAGTCAAACCAGAAACTAGTTTGAATGCAAGTTTAACAGCGGCAGAAAAATGCATTCATGGAATTCGCCATTGTATTTTTAGTTACCTTTTGTTAAAGAGTTGGGGAATGGTCTTGACATCTCATGTTTGCTTACAAAGCTAATTATAATGATACCAGGAATAGGATGTGGCATTGGCGTTGCCAGATGCATTATGCTCTTCTGAATTTATATTCTCGAGTTGTGGATTTTGTGTTGCTATTTACTTCTGTGAGTTGTGACCACACTCAGCAAATATTATACATCAGACAATCATGACACGCTCCTGAGCGCTGAATGATCGATATAATGTTGAAGAGTGATAAGAGAGATGTTCATTCTTTTCTTAGAATTGTAGCAATTTTCTCATTTCCAAAACCATCTACTCTGATGATAATAGCCACTGATGCCATTAGCAAACACCTTTCTGAAAACTCATTTGTGTATCGTTTATTCATCCATATTATTGGATTTATTTACCTGTCTGTGAAACGAAAACCAGTTAAAGTTTGTTGGAATTTTTAGATTTGTTAGCTTTAATTTAATTTAGTATTAAAATCCGCTTTATGATTAGTGATGGCAATTTCTTTTGCTTAAGTAAGATCTTTTTATAATATTTATCGAACATGCTAAAAATTTTAAACACTGTAGGTTTATCTCTTCATTTTCCGTAGGTTGGGTTTAATGTATTCAGCTTTTTGGCTTTGAATACTTCGGTAATATAATGCGTTATCACTACTGGTATTTGAAAAGTCCGAATTCGTGTAAATATATTTGTTAAGTACTCTGATCTCTGTCGAAAAGGTTTCATCGTATAACGCCTGCATTTATGAGTTGTGACTTCCGTGTAGCCATTGACGAGAAGTATGCTGGCAATATGTGTATTATTCAGATTTCGTTTTGGCAAAGTAAATGGCAACTGAACTAGTGCCAGCTTTTCGCTTGTTGTGTGGTGTTGCACTACTAATACAACTAATGTCATGTACGTAGTTGTATGTTAGTACATGATGTTTTCAGTTAAAAAACACGTGCAATCCAGCTGTTATCACCTATTCATCAACTACTCATTCTACAAACTAGCGACCTATCCTTTAAATTTACTCAAACAGCACTGTAAAAAATAGCGCTGTAGAACTTATACTATTCATAAATACTTAGGGAAATATTTGGATGAGCAATATGAAAATTCAAAAATTATTTATAAACTATTTCAAAACTAAACCGCACTCAAGTTTTAAATGAACGATAACGCATAAAAAATAATCGCAATTTCTTACCTCCTCCACAGGTGCATTTTAAAAAGAAACAATGGAAAGCATTTCCTTTTGCATTATGATGATGATGAAGATTGTTATCCTCACCTGCAATTGTTCCTAAATTCCAGGCTATCATTAGCAAGTTAAGGTGACTTAGATTAGGAATGTCAAGAATAAGCTTCATTCATACCTATTCAATGAAACTGCACTTTACAAAACAAGTCGCCAGCTTTATTCCTTATTGCTATGAGATGACTGAAAGGGATACCGAGTGCATTTCATCTATTCCATTGCAGTGCATATTGCTCTTTATGGGATATGACATCATTGCATGGCCTACCATGCATGCGGTACACTTTCAAAACTGATGATGATGATCCGATGACGCACCTAGATAAACTTTTACCACATTCCATTCCAATCTGAATGACTCTCTTTTGTCCTTCTCCCTAATGACTTTTGTCATCATAAATAGCAGCTGGAAACCTGTGGGGTTTACCTTTGTCTTTCTGTCTCCTCCGTTTCCATCTCCCTTAATAAAATCCTTTATCGCCCCAGGTATTGCACACAATAATCACAGCAATAATTGTAAAATCCACAAGCAAGATGCATTTCAGGGGCACTGGAATTTTTAAAGCGTCATATCTTTCCTCCTTCCTTCAGAAAAGAAGTAATAATAATAATACTAACCATAAACATTATACAAAACGAGATGAATATTATTCCCATTATATTTAATGCTTAATGGGTATTAAGGTTCAAGTATATTTTTCATGATGACTATTATCATATCATCTTCTTAAGTTGCATCTCAAAGTATCATCAAAGTGAAAAAGCACACACCACACCTACCTCACCTCATCATCACAATAATACAAACAAAAGGGGCACTCAATGAACTTTTTTATTCGTGTGCTCAACGACAAAAAGGACTCTTGTAAAATGGCTGTAAGCAAAAGTAGAACAAAAGGAAAAACTTTTGTGTTTGAATTTAAATCCATGTTTTTCTCACAACCTGGAAAAAAGTATCATTCACAATTCACACAGTTTACATAATATACATGACAAGAACAAGAGAGGAGAAAAGGTTGTTGAGAACAGCAATCTGGAAGAGAAACAAAAAAGTGAAAAAGAAGGTGTGCAAACAGGATCAATTGTTACTTATTCACAAGAAAACAGTGCAAAGTTGAATAGAAACACCTGTGAAAACAGGTACATGCCATGCGAAAGTAAAGTAACAAGATTACAAAAGAGCTTGAGAAAGAACCAAACTTTTCTGTTTTGCTGAATCATCCTGGTTATGTATGTACAAAAAAGATGTGAGTAAAGTATGCATGTGGGTGTTCGTGTGGGAAAAAATGCAGTGTCCACGACCGTGTTGGTATGCAATACAAAATCCGTATTAGGTCTGGGAGAGTTGTAAGGGTATACTTAAACCGACATGAGTATCCCATTAGCCCAAGTACCCTACTTTTTGTACATGGCCCAAGTCTGCTGGATTTCCGTTAGAATACGCTTAAGAAGGATTTTTGCAGGTGCAGAAATAACATTGCGATTTTATGTAACATGCCGATACCGGCGTTCGAAACATTAAAGGACTCTGAAGACTTGTTTCATATTGTTGTGCTATGACGTGTGGTTATAGGTATTATGCAATGCTTCACAGCAATTCAATCGACAATCAGGGATGCAAGATTTTAAATTATTGGCTATGATAAGTACTTCTGCGGGTTGCGCTGCTTATTTCACATAAACTTTAAAACCGTTCAAGCACAACAACGACAAATTAATGTCAGCTTTCAGCGAGAAACCTAAGATTTTTCAATCTGTTCTTTGTTCTGTATCCATTGAAAGAAGAGATAAAGTTGTAATGAATTTCTATAGTGCATTGCATAAAATTGGAGGGCACGATCAATGCCCCCTTTCACAATTAAACTCGCAATTTAGAGGAATCCGAATCAAAGCTGGGCATTGATCGCACGTGTGCTTCTGACTTGGTCTGAAGATCTCACTTTTTTTGCAGCAAAATGAAATCTCAAATCCTGTCGACCCACTTTTTCTTTTCTTCCTTTGTCGGCTCTTCGTTTTTGGAACTGAGCCCTTTGTTTGTGGTAAGCATCCTTGGGATGAGATGAGCATATTATGCAACAGTCAGTGGAGTCTATACTGAATGAATAAAATTTTAGATGAAGATGGTGGGAAATGAGGAATAAAGTGTTATAGGTTTAGCTTTGGTTTCATGTGCGAAATGGCGTTGTTTTCCCTCTCCAAATGAGTCCTTTTCAAGCCATTTTCTCCTTGGTAGAAAAAAACACACATGAGGCAAACTTTATTCGCACTCTGGCACTCTCTCCCATCACAATGGTTTTAGTCACTTTTCTTAATGTGTTGCTCGCCCTATTTCCCCTTTTTGTTTGGCTTAGTTTTCTAAAAATAGATAAAATTGATATGCATATATATGATGGGACAATTGCAAGTAAAAGTCTACACTTTTATAAAAAGCAAAGTGAGATGAAATGGGATGCCTCTTTTTTTTAGTTTCTTTTGTTGTGGCTCCACGAAATGGGGAAAGCGACAGAAGAGAAAAGTAATCCACGCTCTCTTTTATTGATTTCAGTCTGGGAAATTAAGTTTTAGTGCAGGCTGACTTACCCAAAAACACAACACTAAACAACAACGTTTGAAAAATTTGGTGAAGAAAAAAAGAAAGTAAGGTTGGAGGTGAGTTGTGAGTTGAGTGACTGCATGCATTGAAATATCCAAAGCTTTCGCAGTTTCTTCCCAGTCTGTTTTTTGCACAAATCAATTTTACTTCTGCTTCAGTTTTCTCATCTTCTCGTGGGAAATAAATTGTGCGAAAATGGAAGTCTAACTTGATTAGTGTAAGATGCACATGGTAGACGTAGACCTTCTACCTTTTTTCCTTTGACTCTGTCATATTTTTACTAACATAACATACCAAATTCGTTCCGGTCTGGTTTTGTTCAGACACTAGAAGGTTTTCTTTTTTCATGGAAACTCAAGCCTTTATCAATCTGCCAGCTCCCTTTTTTCTTCCCTTGTCATTTTTTATTTCCCGTCATTTGTTCCACAGTCTTAGCAAAGTCAACCCAAAGTTTTATATTATGCAAAAGAGAAATATCTTATTTTCAACCATGAAAGGAATTTTTCGTGCATCCGCTCTGCCTTTTTATGCATTTTCCATCGATGCGTTTGAAAATGTCTCCTTTAACGATGAATCTACTATATAGGAAAATGTACGGTAATAAAAATAAACATGTCATATTTTATGAATGAATCTTCTGTATTCTGCATTATTTTTACCAACCACCAATCCATGCTCCATCTTCCAATGAACCTTCAGAGAAAAGGGATTTTATGATTTTTATGCGTGCAAGGAAGAAAGCAAGTGATTCGGAAGAATGCGTACCTAGTCAGTCAATATACGTATTTATGATCATTTAAGCGAAATAGGAGTGTGGTAGACAAGTTGCATTTTGATCGGATGAGAGAGGAAGGTTGTGAATTGTGAAATCTTCCTTGCACGCATAATATTACCCAAAAGAATGAATCAGATTTGCCTCATGGGCTATCAAAGTAATATGAAAGAGGAAGTACAGCTTACAGCAGAAAAGCTAAAGAAAGACGAGATGACATAATGAGCAGGGCCATTACGGCCGATAGGGTGCACATTTAATGCAACGAACCAAACCTAATAACATGGAACGGGAAGAAATGCATCTCCACATGTATCTATTGAGACAAAGTACATTTGAAGGGACGAAGAAAGACTTTTGTTCACATTCACTTCAAAATTTGATGCATCTATTTTACCCTCTTTCTTTCTTTTGTGTGAACAAACTAGCAAGGGAGTAGAGGATGACCAACTAGGGAAAATAACTTTGAAAAGGCCGAAATGAGCGAAATATCTTGTCTGGAACGAGAAAGGAAAGTGAGTTGTATCTTTGTTTCATCTTGTAAGAAAGTTTTCTCGTTACATCTTGGGAAGAAGGTGGAATTGGTGATGTGATGATGATATGCGATGCGAGTTTCCTTTTTCTGTTATTGCTTCATTTAAGCTAAGCTCAAAGAAGCTGCTCTGCATTGCATTTTGTGTGTGGTTCAAGGTCACTCGTTAGGTTTGTGTGCGCACCCAACTGCAAAGAATGGGATGAACTTGAGATTGCTTGTCTATGATATTTTGTAAAGGAGTGAAAATGAAGACGAGAGATAGATGCTGGGTTGGAAACAGGAGACCAAGAGATAAATGCAGGTGACGCGTATCAACAAAGCAGAATGAAATTGTTCCGGATTTAAATCTGCAAAACTTTCTCTTGTCTTCTTATTTCGCTTTTCTAACATTGTGTGTCTCATAACTCTTTTGGCTTTCCCTTCAGTATTTTTCAGGCTTTGGTTGGGTGGCTAGAGGTGTCTCTCAACCATGCATAGTGCTATATACGTTGCATTCTCATATACAAAAGAAGAAATTGGAGAAACGTACACATATTTTGTAATAAAGGGAAAAGTTTTCTAATTTATGATATCTTGTAAATAGTTTCTGGTTCTCTTTGTCAACTTGGCTCTCTCTTTTGCTGGTGACCATTTTGTGTACCATGTTTCAAGATAACTAGCAACTTTTGTTTGTGTGGTTGAAGAAGGAAAGGAAGAAGAGCGGAAAATGCAAGCTAACAAAGAGCTGAATTGAATGCAGTCTGAGATTTCAGCCTCCAGCTGTTTCAAACAGCGCGTTTGTACTCACCACAATTTTTCCAGTTTTGAATTTAATGTTCTGTATAGTTTACAGCAGCAGTGTGTATGTGACTGGCTTTGTTTAGTTGAAATTTATAAATGGATGTTGATCTTGTGCTGCTCAAATCTAAAAAGTAATAGGATTACGCTACATTTTCCACTTCCTTTTCTTGTTCGTTCCAGATTCTCAGAACTAGCGTGGTTAATTGGCTTGGTATATTACTATATGGAAGAAGCACAGATTAGTATTGGCAAGCTTGAAATGAAGGACGCAGAAAGTTAGCAATGATTTGGTTACGCCACTTATAACCACTTACTTGTTTGTTTGCGTATGTAAACCAAGGTCGTTGAGAATAATTACTCAAAATTTTATTTACAAACCAGCCCCACAAATTTGGTTACATCATATACTTTCCCTGAAGCTAATCCTATTAATTATCCACAAGCAGCAAATTATTTGCAAATACATAACTGACTTGCAATGCAGCTCTGTCTGAAGACTCCATCGTCAGCTATAGCTTTGTATTTGCATTTGTGCACAGATGATTGATACGCTCTGCACATATTTACTCTCTAGATTAAGTACGTTCTGTGGAGAGAATTATTCTGTTGCGAATTTTAGATAAACATATAGAATTTTGGCATTCGTTTTCCTCTGGCCTTTTAGTTGATACTGAAGACTCGTATGAGTCTGCTACTTAATAAGGTGAATTCACTCGATTTTAGAGTGTATTTTCGTTCGAGTAAATCCCTTTTATGCAAATTAACAGCAGATGGGTTTCCAAAGTGTGGAGGAGAAATGTGGTAGGCATTTTTGCAAAACAAAAATATATATCCTATTATTGGTGCACATCACTAACTCATTTTCGAATCATTCGCATCAATACAATTTTGTACTTTTGAAACAGCCATGTGATGATGCCTTGTGGCTGAAACTTAATGTGTAAATGGAACTGATAAACGTAAAAGTTTTTGTGTTTGATTGTAAACTTTTTCTGGGAGAATGTTCCAAAGAAGTGTATCCAACAATTTAATTTAGCATCGGTTATAATGAAAGGAAATATATATGTATTATTATATAATTTTTAACCTCATTCATCATTCCTATTCTGGCTATTCTTAAAAAACGTATTCGTGCTGAGACCATTTCGTATTCGCTTCTAATTAAGCTCATTGAGTGTTTGAGTTTTACTATTGAGCAGCGATCAA
The DNA here is from genome assembly GCA_001718145.1 of Orchesella cincta. NCBI lineage: Eukaryota > Metazoa > Arthropoda > Collembola > Entomobryomorpha > Orchesellidae > Orchesella > Orchesella cincta. The sequence continues at coordinate 19,886 of LJIJ01000269.1, read as the reverse complement.
TAATAACAGTCCTTCTCTTCGAATTCCATAGAATATTCTGGCTCGTCACGTTTTGTACAAGAATCTTCTTTCAATTTATTGTGAACGTACCTCTAGCGCTGTAAATCTAATATGTTCCCGAGAATTTTGTGAATTGATTAACCATATTGTTTTCACTTTACCCCCTGGATTTTTGCTGAAATGTGATGCAGAGTGGACACTGTTACGAGTTGAATCAAACATATATATACACACGTACACATTCTATAGCTCATTCACTCCATTAAAACATGCTATTCATCAGTGTGGGAATAAAATGGAGAAATAGAGTCGCATCTCTATGTATAGCCTCCAGCAAAACATTTTCTTTCTTATTACTCCGTCTCTCTCTCTCAAACTCTCAGCGTGACACAGAAAAACTACAAAACGACTCTGACGGAAGATCTGAAGGAAATGCAATATGTGAGATGGGATGTGATGTGAGAAGAGTGAGCATGACTATGTATTTATGTATATATACCTCATTTTGATTGGAATATGGAACAAGTTGTACATTCGTAATATGGCGGAGTGTGTAAGAAGAGGATAAGAGGTGTCTTTTTTATACACAAAGGAAATAAAATCGATTCGCTTTGATTCCTCTTTTCCTCAAGGATGTGAGTGAGTGAGTGCAGCTCCATGCATATTGAGGTTTTACCACTCCATCATCAAGCTTTTAGCCACAAGTTTACTTGCCCGACTCTTCAGCCCCAGCCAGACAATCAGAAATGTCAGTGAGTTTCTTTTCCTCCATATTATTATGTATGTGTTTGGCATCATGGTGTTGGGTTTCTGCTTGGAGGTACAAAATTTCGCACACAAGCACGTAGCATCATCCTCATCATCATCCAACAAAAAAGGAGCATTTTGGTTTGCTTTTTTTATCTGACAAATTCACATCTATCTCGTGAGAAAGCAAACTCTCACTTTCCCTCTTCATGACTACCAATATATGATGATGAACAAAAAGATGGTTGAGCTGAGTGGGAATGTGGGATTTGGATGGAAATCTTCTTACTCCATTCCATCCAAGTGCTAAAATGCACCTCTCCCATTCTTTCCATTGTTCTCTTCCAACAGCAAAATGGCAATGTAGTGGTGGTGTGGCAGCGGTGGTGTGGTGTTGCTCCTGATCTGATGCAGAGCTGGAGTGGAGTACAAGAAAGGAATGCCAGTTTTGATAGGACTGTTCGGTATATACCTAAAACCAATTCTTCTGCTTTAATGGGTATATTGCATTATTCAAAGGTATTAATACCTCACTTTTATGGCGGCAGAGTGGAGGAGGAAAATAGGAAAGGAGGAAAAAATATGCGATATTGTCTCTCTCTCTAGCTGAAAGTGGAATGATTGTGTGAGAAATCAATAAGCCTCCAGGGAGGAGCTCCTCTATGCCAATGCATATATATATGCCGATGGGTTTTTGGGAACTATCTATTTCTTGCTCTCACTCTCCAGGTTTTACTACTAACTGAATGACATTGAGAGCAAAATGGGAAGATTTTCAAAGGCAAAGTGTGTGTAAGAAACTCTCTAGCATGAGGTCATTTTCTCTTTCCTTCCATTGTCGACAGACGCCCCCAACTTTGCTTTTGCCGAGCTGGAGAAAATCTTGAGGAGTAATAATCCAAACGTGTCTAGTGACGGATTCAGGATTACGGCAGAAATGGATTCTCATTCTCTCTTTCAAGCCAAGACGTCCATCCCTTCGATTCAATAAGAGTGGCCGAGGAGAAGTGCGAGTGCGACCACAGAACATTCACTAAAAACTATTATTTTGCTATGTGAATCTATCTCCCAAGTCCTATCTTCCTTTTTGCCAGAGTGCTGTTTGTGGGTTTATATTGCATTGATTGGTTTTTTGCTTGGTTCAGTGGTTTCTCATCCACAATGTCTATTACACTTTACCTCATCTCTTGGCTTGTTATGTTACGAGTCAAATTCCGCTGAGCTCGATTTTATTCTATTTTCATTTTTTAACACACCGTGGGTTATAAATGCCATAATATCTTTTCACGCAGTTTTAGATCGAATTTGACGCTCTTCTAAAAGAATTGTCCGTTGCTTATTAAATTGTGCTTAAATTGCAAACCAGCGTTAATGTTAATTATATTACCGTTTGCTGAAACTATATAAAATATGCTAATTGAAATTCATTGTTGAGCTGTGCCCTGTTACTCATTAATCGTACAGGGTAGCAGTTGTACAACCATATGAAGGGCAAATTAAGGCAGGAAAGCGCCTTAAATTGGACCGTGTCACTCTCATTTTTCTTCCTTATACTTTGAGCCGTACAAGCATAAGAAGGAACAGAAACGCAAATGCGAACAATGAATGTTGTACACGAGAGCAGCAGTAATCCTTATGCAAACTGTCCCAAATCTGTCAAACAAGCTATAAATTATAAATCCTTGTAAACACCATTATGAAGACTAGAGTGAGTGAGACGACGAGAGAGAGCCATTGCTAACGGTCTATCTGTGTGGCCATCTTGCCGGAAAAGCGATGCCTTCTTTCACCTTTCCGTCTTTTATGTACCTACTTAAAAACTTGAGAAACGGGACTGGAAAAGCTTTAGCTTTGATGATGACGCCTAGAGATAAAGGTGTTTGATGTATAAACGGGTCCGTGTGTACACAAAAGTATAAAAGGAGATAGTAAAGTAACATTTCATCCACACAACTAGCTCAAGCTGGAAAAGATTTTAAAACGAAAAAGGTGTGCAGTAGTAGAAGCGAATAAAAGTAGGCACTTTAGTCAAACTCCGTTCTTTTCTTACATTTCTTCTGACGATGATGTATGAAAGACTGACAGTGTAACAAAATACCTTTATGCTCAGTGAAAATCTGACGATAAATCACCTTTCCAGACTCTTCTCATTTTCTTTCTTGAGAATGGTGTATAAAGGGGTTTTCGCTCTTGCCAACATGAACGGAACAGGCTACAGAACGGTCTAGTTTAGGAAGTTTGTGCAGAAATGTTTGAGACAATGACAATTCAAGCTAAAAAATTTCAAGATGCTCATTGTAATTCCTGTAAAAATCTTTAATTGCACAAATTAAAACTCGACATGAAATTCCATCACCGCTTGACAACAGACCTGATGAAACCTAGAATTTTAAAAATGTGGAAATATCGCAAGTTGGCAGCTATGTAAAGCAACAATCAAAATGGGACAAAGTTCAATAAATAAAATATATTGACAGTGAGTGCAGAAACTTACAAAAGATGGGTTTGCTGAATATTGACAAATTAAAAAATATGGCACTTGTCACTGAACTTATTGAAATTGTAGTGAGTGAGTGCAGCAAACTACCAAGTGTATAATAATGATTGTCTTGTCATCCGAACATAAATAGAGAGTAGGAAACAAAAACGCAGAAAATTCGGGTTACGTTGAACGTTCGTTTACTTTGGAAGTTTTCATTTGCAGCATTGGCATAAGCTGTACATAATATGCGTAAATGTGTATGAATATACAAAAGGAAAATGATTTTTATTTCTTTGGTCGTTTGCAAAATCATAAATCAAAATGAGCTTTGAAGAAGCTGTCTACGAGCAGGAAAGCAAAGTTTTTTCTTCTTGTTGACTTGTTATATTTACGCCTTTTCATCTGCTCAACCCACTGCAAAAAAAAGTTTCCAGCTTATTCTGATTTTTTTCTTCGTCTTCCTCTCCCGTTCACAATGGCTATATGTCCATTCATAATATAGGGACATGAAATAAGAGAAAGCATAACAAAGTTTTATTCATTTTAAGCATATTTTATATACGGGACCCTTTTTATTCTTACTCTTATTAGCAACTTTCACTTTCTTCCATTCAGCTCATTCTTCAGGATCAATTCACATTACCAACATGCATATACATACACTGCTTGCTTTTCTCAAGAAAGGGAAGTTGGAACGGAAATTTCCATGCAGTTATAGTTTATATAGGGCAAGAGAACTCATATAATATGTTTCTCTGTTGAGGACTGATGAAGGGAATTGCAGCTCCAGTTTTTTCCTAGCGAGTCCTTCCGCCTATGTGAGAAAGTCGCCAAAAATTCAAGTTTTTGTTTGCTATAACCATATCCCTACTTTGTCAAAAAAAAGTAGAAAAAAAAGTTGCTCCATCTTTCAATACAGTTCTCTCCTCCTCCGCACTGCCAACAATAACAAGGAAAGCAAATCAGGTCAGTGTTGCTTTGTATTATTGAGTAGATTTTTCTCTTTACAAATAAAGTTTCATTCCATTCAGCCTTCCTCTAACTAAACCCTTATTTACATATTATTAGCAGCCGTCACCACATCACATTCACTCCTTTTTCTTTTAACGAGCTAAGTAGAGCAGAAATTGAAATGGGGTTTGCAAATAAAAGAAAATTTAAACTCAATGCACAATATGTTTACAAATTTTCTGCAATGTGCATCCAACTCCAGTTTCGGGAGAATGCGTCAAACAACATGCTGCGCTAACATCTAACATCCCACTTTTCAAAGCGCTCACAGCTAATTTAACAAAAGAATTTCTTCAAAGAAAAAAGTATGCACTGCATTCATCAATCAATCCATTTGTCCCAAAGAAAATAAGATTGTGTGTACAACATATCTGCGTGAAAGAGAAGCTAACGAGAAAATACGACTTGAGACGACGCTCTTCTTGTGTGACATGACATACTAATGGCTAAATAATAGGGTTCGCTCGCTCTCCAGTCTTCTCTATTTTCAGCTAAAGCATTTGAAATGTGTTGGGCACCAAACTAAATATACTTCCCATCTGCATAAATCGGATGATTCATTGCAATACGAAATTTAAGGAGAGAGTCTTCATCATGAAATTTTTTGCTTTCTCCCCTTCCTTCCTTCATTAACTATGCAAAATGCATTAAAACTTGCGTGCAAGCCCGTCTCAACACTTTATATTCTCCCACAACTAACTTCATCATCAGATTCATGAAGTGCGTTTGGATGAGGGAAGAAGAAGAGGGACTGTGTAGCTTGCCACTTTCACTTTTTGGTACACCACCAAATTATTATGTAACAGTGGTGGTGGTTGGAAGAGACAGCGTGCTTTCTATTACACGTGTATTATAATGTGGGGTTGAATTTTAGTTTATTACGAAACAATACGGCACACGAGAAAAACCAGAGCAGACCACCCACGAACAGAACAGTAAGATATATTTTCAACGTCAATATCCTTATGAAAAAGAGAATTAAGCGGATTATTACGGAGAGGAAAGAATAAATGCATTTCATTGCAAGTTGGCATATTATATTGAAGGAACAATAAACTTTTATATTTAATCCACTTAACAAAAAGGCTTAGTTGATGAACAAAAGTCTGTTACCCAATTTCAAACATGATTAGCACTGCCAGAATTCATGCAAAGACAATTTTTTCAATGAATACTTTCAAACTGCAGAACTAGCAAAATAGCAATGAATGGTAGATATAGATGTGTCATGAAATGTACCTCCCCTCCAGAAGCAAAGCCACATTTGCTTAATTACCAAAACTCCCGTTTCTTCTGAGCTTCCTGTTCATTAGCACACTGCTTCTTTTCCGCATTCAAAATTTAAAGTTCCCCTACCTCGTAATCCTGATGATGATGTGTTTGATGCTCTCTCATCTCTTTTTTCACTCATCGATGCTAAAATTGAGTGAAATAAAAATGAGGTGACGTACTCACAGTTAAAAGTCAACTTGTTCAAGGGGACAAAAACAAAGAGGAAGAAAATTGTTAGTAAAGTAAACAGACACAAGGCCAAGCTTCGTTTAACATCTGCTAAAATATTACTTCCTCATTCAGCATTTTCCTATCTCTCGTTTTCTTTTACAATTTTGGTTCCGGATGATAGGATAGAAGTGCATGCAACTTTGGAGCTATTTTAAAACTTGCAAAGATTTTCATTTCCATTCACGCCTCAAGGCACGCGAAAAGGCGTTACGCAATCTCCGCACCAAAAAAGATTCTTTTCATCTTTTTGAAACTCCTCGTGAATAGGTAATATGCTGCAAAGTTTGACATGTGGAGACAAGAAAATGAAGACTGGAAACAGAACCTCCTCAGTTTATTTCGTGGTGCTCATCTCGGATTATTTTTATCCTCCCATCATGCATAGATATAGGAAGTGCCGCTGAGAAAATGAAGAAGAATGCTCTTGGACAGCTAAATATTTCGCATTTTCTTTGAAGTGCACACCCGCCTCTTCTTTGCATTTATCTCATTTCGTTAAAAGTTCAAGACCAACCAACTTGGACTTGTCCGACCCGACATAAGCTCAGCTATAATGATATATGGGCACATGGAATTCATTCATTTCTGTCTTTTTTCCCAACTTTTCTTTCTTCCCAGATAGAAAAAGGAACCAAATAAATAAGCTACTCAGTCCAGCAGATATCTTCAAAAGAACAGCGAGAGGAAAACAGAAGAGTAAATGAGTATCACTCTCATTTTCATCCATGTTTCATTTGCAGAGTGGAGGAGGAAATGAGCAACAAGAAGAGGGTACAAGACAAGCTTAGTCTCACTTTGTAACATTATCGTTATTAGACCCTTTTTGTTTCATTATTGCCTTGTTAGGCGAGAGAAGGAAAACTGGAGGCATTTTCACATTAAAAAGGTCTCTCTCTCCTCACAAACTCCTGATGATTCTGTTGAGCTCAATGTTTAGTTTTTGTTTACGAGATGTCAAGAGATGTGTGTATATAACGCGATGCTCCGTCTCAGTCACTTTATTTGTGTTTGTCTAGTTAGTCTTCATTATACGCACTTTTGTCCATGTCCCTCTTATTAAGATATCTTCGCACTTCCCTTTTATACAAAACACGGTGATGTTGATTGTGATTCCACTCCAGCTTTGGCTGCTCTCTACACACGGTCTCCGTCTGGATTAGAGTTTTTGGGTTGGCCATGCAAATAAAAAGCAACACATTCATCTTCAACATGGTTTGTTGGTTGGTTGTCTCCACATCCAGAGCTCCTTTAGCACTGCAAGAAAAACAGAGGAGAGCGAGTGGCTTTATAATAGTAATCCATCCATCCTCCAGATTCCTTTCCGTTTATTCATGTCATTATGCTTGTGTTGTGCTGTTCCCTTTTTATATCTCGTTGGGGAATAGCTTTCCTTCTTCACTTCAGGTTCTTTTGCAGGCTGGCCTGCCAGAGTGGTTGGAGACGCTGGTTTTGGGCTTGTGAGATGAGATGCCTTTTCTATGTCATGATCATGATGATGTGCTTTTTGTTACATGAAATGAGGATGATTAAGTGACTTCAGACAAACTTCAGAGAGACTATACTATCAACTGTTCTTGTATGCCGCATTTCATTTCTTATGCTGAGCCTCGTTGGGATGGAATGGACTCTCATTTTTTCTCTATTCATATAAATGACAACAGCACAACGCAATGGAAGCATATTTATTCGTCGTGACTAAGCAAAAGTCTCCATACATAAATACGCACGCACATACTGTTTTTGTCTTTTCGTTTGTGGCCCATTCTTTTCTTTTGAAGTCAAGTTTAATGATTCACGAAAATGAAATGACCATCGTATTGAAAATGTAGTAACAACGTCCTTTTCTGCTTGTCATCACCACATCCACATTTTAAATTGGCTATTTTGTTTTTGCCGAAATGAACAATTCTATCGTTATACTCGTAAAAATGGAAGGGATGAGAAGGAGCGAGGACAAAACTGCTTGTGAGTCAAACCAGACCACCGCCAAGGAACCTAATAATCGTTATTCCGGATGATGATGAGGACAATTGGTGGAGATGGCATGGGAGATTGCCTGCCATCCTGGTTGCGATGTTTCTTGATGGCTATTATGTGGTTCTTAGTTTTGCAAGGTTTGAGTAAAAATAATTTTCTATCATAATAAAACTTAACCATTTCTTTCTATATAATTCCAACTTTCACACCTCCGTAGATACATTAGCCAGAAACCTATTCTCAAAATAAAATTAATTCTTGTGATTTAAATTCTATATCGGCAGGTTAGTATATCAAAATTATGACAATTTTAAAATTTCCAAAATTATTTCAAACGGCAAGTTTCATGGTTGGTAAAAAAGAACCATTGAATAATTTACGTGTCTGATTTTCTGTGTTGATATAGAATTGAAACGGGTAGAAGACGAAAAGTCATAGGTTTACACATGAATCACGAGGACAAGCTCAAAAAGCAAGAAAGAAAATATCGGTTTGTAATCCTCTATAATCTGCTGTAATATTTTTACTACTTCACTTCATTTTCTCCCTTTCTAAAAAAAACCTTTTTCCCATCCAACGTATGTATAAGTAGACAGAGTAGTCTTGTTGAGTGAGGATAAGTTGTGTCTGGAGAATTCTTAAAGTTCTTTCCAAAGCTGGGATCCGATCTTCCCTGCGAAATAAAAACACAGCATGGCGCTCCATTCCTCTTCTTTCTTTCTCTCCTCACCCAAAAAATCTTCTTTTTCCCAGAGGACGAGTTTTGACTTGACTTTGCAGAAAGTTGAAGATAAATACGGTTTTATAGAGAATTCATCCGAATGGATGGGGATTGTTTTTTCAACAATGGAAAAACATTAAACTCGTTTCTTTTCTTTAGAATATTTTTTATCCTCCCGGCTCGACTCTAACGCATACATACATTCTTTTGCGTGGAATCTACAGTCCAATAATAAATGCGTTTCGTTTGCAATGCCAAATGCGATACACCCCGATTGCGTAAGAAAGATGCAGTAGACAAAATCAGAAGAAAAAGGAAGCGCATCAAAGCTTGCAACTTTTATTTCGAAGAGAGCATCCTTTTTTTCACAAGAAAGAATCAAAGGAGCTGTCTGGTCATGTCAGTCAGTCAGTTCATCAAAAGAGTCTGCTGGGAAGCTGTGATGTGATGAGCAGACAAAAGCAATAGTCTAGTATCATCTTTCATTCTTCCGTCGGGTAGGGAAACAGCGATGTATTGTACGTAATTTGCTCCAGGGTAGATAGATACACACATCACATTACATACGGAAGCTTAGTGTACGTATTTTGTAATGATCATCGCGTCAAAAGAAGAGATATGTGTATATTCGTCCGTAATAAAAAATACGTGCGTTCAACAATTTGGAAGACGAAGATGAATGACTTGTTCCTCAGCTATTCCCATGATTTTTAATGGATGCTAATGTACATTTGTCGCTACTGATTTATATGTGCTGTTGGTTGGGACGGAGTAAAACGTTTTGAAATGTAGACACCGATTTGTTCTGATGAAGATGGTGTGATGATTCACTGGAATATTAAAAACATTGCTGTATAATTTCAACTGAATTTGTATGCAATCTATTCAAACGAACGTTTATCAAGTATCAATCAATCCTGATGTTAAAAGTAAAAACCGTAAAAAGTAAGTAAGAATAATAGTTTTTGTAAGCTTATTGCATGTTTTAATGTTAATTTATGTAAGCTGCAAAAACGAGCTTGCGTGCTGGATCGTTACAAAGGGTACAATAGTATAGTTAGTGCGTAAGGAAGACTGCATTTAATAATTCACCATTTCTTTAGCTTGCTGAACGAAGTAAGTCAACTTTTAATGTCAGTAGCGATCCTTTGTCTTCTATAAAAGAGTTATCTACCTGCATTTATGCATACATACATGCTACCTCTCTATATTTTCACTTTTTCTTCTGTTGAAATGTCAAGACTTTTGGGGAGAAGAATAGGAAGGGGAAATGGTAAGTGCAATAAACTGGCTTGATGCGTGTGATATGCATTTTGTCAACAGACATTAATGCATTAATGGCCTTGTTATAATTTAAATGCCATAAACCGAAGAAAGATTGCCGGTATGCTGACAGTACGACTTGCACTTGGATGAGGCGTATTACATTGACACCCTTTACCGAAAAGGAAGGATAAAAGGGTGGTCAAGAAATAAGATGAAGAACTGATAGTGAGTGACACATGATCCAATTTTTTTCCCTTCCCTGCTGGATCGGAAGTTGATTCCTGGAGTGAGACAATCAACAAATCAACACCAGTTTTATTGTGGCATGATGAATGAGTCATCAGATATATCTTCTCGTCACAAATAAGGGGTTTTCCAAAACAATCCTTTATTTTCCGCTAGTGGTCAATAAGCTTATAATTTCTAGTTGCATAAAACATGATGTACCTAATGGCTTAAATTTGTAGGTTTGAAGCATTTCAAGCAATAAGCAAGCAAATGAAATTTGATGAGACGAAACAAGACCAAGCTAAAATGTAGGTATTGCATGTGACAACGTTGTAAATATCCTCGGAGAAAGCCTCAAAGATGGCCATGACCATTGAACTCTTGGTCAACTTTTGTACATTATCGTTCATGTAACCACTTCACCATCGTGGAAGAACCTTTGAAAGTATTGAAAAAAGGAAGACAGAGCAGTCTTATAGTTTTCAGCGGAGACTGGAGTGACCCAAGGATATAAAAATTGAATGTCGGATGAAGGGAAATGACGGACATGTTATGAATATTGTACAAATGCATGCCTTCCAGTCTGGACAATAATAGAATAAAAATGGTTGAGCGTTATTACTCAAAGTTCTGTTAGGTAGATCGTATAGAGATCGCCCTGCATTTCTCTACATGAGTGGCTTGGCTTGACTGCGCTTCCTGTACCGAACAGGAGGGTTGTAATGTAATGCCTTGTAGCAATGCGTTTTCTCTTCTCCTTGAGATTTTGTTAAATCATGCATGCTGCAATAGAAAAGAAGTAGCCAAGCCAAACCAGACAGACATAGTCCCATAATCACATGAGAATGTTGTAAACATTACCTTAACGAGATGTAAAAACCTTGGTTGTAAAATTTTATCTTTCCTTTTCCCAAAATATGAAAGCGTACATACTCCTCAATGCTGCTTTTTACTAGCCATCAACATCAACTGTGGAATTTTTTTCATGGGAAACTTTTATATACATGATGCATATTATCATAATATCATCTCATCATGATGTGGACGTATAGTCAAAGATTGAATTTCATTCTCAGAAACAGTAAGGTAAACCCAAGTCTGTTGACAAAAACCGTGTACTCCTCGTTTGTACAGTTTCTGAATTCAAAAAATTCAATTAACCAGTTTGTCTCTATTATTTGTAACAGTCAATTATGGCTCATGAAACATTATTCTTTTATATAATATACGTATCCATTTTCGTAATTACTACTCTTCACATTTTTTAATGAAAAAACCTGATCCACCGTGAGGCTCTCATGGAAAGTGAAAGCGCATCTTATTTGAGTTTGTTGAAAATATGATGATGATGATGAAGATGATGAGTGCAATACTATAGCTATGCGTAGTGAAGAAAGGGGGAAATGTGCAACTTTTCATGAAATGATGATGATGATAGCCGTAGTACAATCTAATATTTGCAGAGATTCATTTCATTCAGGGAAAAGAACGTGCCTTCTCTCAGATAAGATGATGGTGATTCAGAAAAAGTAAACTTTTTTTGCTCTCCACTTTACCTCTCACATATGCACCTGAATAAGTAGGAGGATGTGTGTTTACTTTACGTAAACATTTTATATAGTTGAGTAGTTGAGTTAGCTTATTCTGAAGGCAACTCATCCAAAAGGATGACTAGGTTAAAAAAAACTGTCTTGTTCTTGTCTTTCATTTAAAAGTTGTAACGTACTGTGGTATACTGCATGCATGCCCTTCTATCTTTTTTATGCATCATGCATGAACTCATTTTACAAACTAGAGGTAGACGAATGTGTAGCAAAGTTGAAGAAAAACTTTCTCCGAACTTTCACTTTTGCTGTTGTGCTTGGTAGGAAATGGAATGGAATATTTGAGGAGAGATTCAATGCTTGATATTATGATAAATGAATATGATGTATTATGAAAGATACCAGGAAAAGAAAAGCGGCAGTGCATATGCATACATAATTTTTTCCTTTTGCAAACCTCATTCTTGAGCAAATGCTTGCTTGCTCGAATAAGTATGTATGCTTCATATCATTTCTTTCGTTGTTTGTGAATAAAAGTGATGATGAAAATGGAATGATATAGCTTACTCTCAGAACTTGGAATTTAACAGACATACAAAGGCTACAGCTGCATTAAATTAAAACAGAAAATTTAGAGCTGAGTAAATACACTTTCCATGTAAACGTTACTATTAATATACCAATTATTTACGTAATTACTGACAATAAATTCTGAGTAATCTACATTACAATGATTTTTTTTAAAATTCTGCAGAAACGCCGTTGGCACTTAACTTTACCATTATTGTAAGGTTCTATTGAAAAGGGAGTTTTGTAGATTGTTCAATCAATTTTTAGACACATTTAACCTACACACGTTCCCTAATATTAAATCATGCAGATACTATCTGATCAAACAGTGGGGAAAAGCAATGGTGAAGAAATAACTTTGTGATTTCATATGGTACAAGTTCGAAGGAGTCAATGATATTCGACATGGCGAGAGGAAGAGAGTATTAGGGAATTTTGTTTCGCTAGTGCAACGGGTGCATACTACTAGAGAGAAGATGGGACTATGCTACAAAGGGAAAGAGTTGTTTCATCCTTCTGCAGTCAGAGATAATTTTATTAACCATATGAATCAACGTGTAACATGTGCAGTGAGCAGTATCATCAAAATATCTCCTCACCCGCTGACGCAACCAGGAACTCATTATTCTATTGCTGCCACTCTTTTTATATGGAATATAGGTGTTCAAAGAGGCTGACAATAATATTGTCCAATCCGCTATATTGTATTATTATTGATATTGGACTCAAAAGGGATAATCAACAGTGGACGTGACGGACTAAAACCAACAAATAGATATAATAATGTATGTGTACACGTGTAATATAGATAGATAGATAACTATGCATGATTCATAACTTAATCATTGATTGCATTCCCACACTCTTTGACGTTTCCGGGTACATTTTTTCACACTTTCAATACGAAAAATTATCTGGCCGAAATAGCGTGACCCCGCTTACGTTAAAAGAATTAAAAGAATCTTGAATTTAAGGGAAACTGCCATAGTTTTCATAATTGACAGAAAGTTTTAAATTAAGTTACCATTTGTTTTAGTCTCTGAAAAAACAGGGAGTGGCAGTGATGGCGTGCTAAAGGATTTTGACAAAAAGTTTATGAAGGATTCTTCAAGAATTCTTTAAAATATCCAACAAGTTCATTTCGAGAACTCTTCTGGTGAACTACCCGTGCATGAAGGTTTGGGTTGTAAAGAATGGAAAATGAGGTCTACCACCTCTTCGTCTTCTCCTATACAATTACAATTGTTGAGAAAGAAGATCATCATGCCATTCTAGTGGCGGTGTAGTATTTCTTGTACCTGCTGCACCTCTCTTCTCTCTAACTAACTTTGTTCTCAATAAGGTTAGCAAGTGGTAATCGAGTGGAAAGGGAAAAGGTGCAGTAGTTCCTTTTCCCTCTCTAACCTAAATTGACTTACTTAAAGTTTAACAGCCTTTTCCTCCTCATCCACTTCTCTTTCACTTTTCTGCACACACATGCCTTTTGGCTCTTTCTCTCTTATGGCTAATTGAGGCTCAGCCAGGATTTCACTTGAGTCGAGGAGCAAAAGGGAAAAAAGTATGTCGATTGGGTAGGAGTGGAGTAACATAACAGTGCAACTTTTTTCGAATTTCATTGAGCTTTCCTCAAGGCAACTGTTACTGTTGATCGTCTCCATAAATAGTAATTTACGTCAGGAAAGCTAATAATATTGGTTTGCTCCTCCTGGCTATACACGTCGCATTTATAGGATAAAAACTCAATAGGATTTTTTCAAGAACTGCTATTTTTCTTACTTTTGGCTAATTTTCTTATATTTCCCAAAGGAAACGTCAAATATCCGTAAATTCGTTTTCATTTCTCAGCATTTGTTGGTAAGCTCTCTGTTCCTTCTTCGATTGCCATCTTTTTGAAGGCCAGACCATAGATACAGTGGTATTCCTTGTGCTGATAGATGAAAAGTGCAAAGTCAGAATTAACTTTGGTGTTGCAAGGCAAATGCAATAAATCTGATTTGCATTATTAAGATCACAAGGCCACAAAGGGGTATTTACATGTATTCTATCGCATATCGCAAGTTCAATCTGTAACTTTTTTCCGAAAGAATTCCCCAGATTCAACCTACGAATTGATTTTGCCTTAAATTCCAGTTCAATGCATTTTTGGGTTTCTAATTTTTTCTTGAGTCGATATATTGGTTCAAATGAATTAGTTTGAAGCGTTGTTGACTTAAGCTACAAACTCCCTTGAAGAGCAGTAAATATATGAATGCAAGTTGAAAGTTCGGATATGCACACGTCGGTAAATAAACATTGACGGATTATGAGTCATGAGACAAATACATCATGCTCATAGACAATTAATATGATTAACCCGATGAAATGAAGGAGTTTATATTACTCTTGGCAAACAGAAGATGCAGAAGGTCAGCGAGTCGACTTTTCAAACAGACTTTTCATTTAACAAATAGTGAACCCCTCAAGTACTCGTCAAACGAAAATTGATATAGAATTTTTTAACTTAAAATCTCAATTATTCTGAGTATGTCAACATGCTTGAAAGTATGCGAAAGAGCCACTGAGGATTAGTATACAAATACATGTCAAACGAGCGGTATTTTACAAGCTCTGTGAGTTTGTACATTTATCAGATATTTTGAGAGGAACTACTCAAGTGCATTATGTTTACTTTTGAGTCATAAGAGTCAAACGAAGTTTGAATTTTGAATTGGAACGCATAAAATTTGTAGACACAGCATAATATGAGTCGAGTACATAATAAAGTATTGCATTACGTTATGGCACGTGTGCACGTGGCTGAACGAAGGCCAAACGTTATACAATCCCTCTGCACTTCTTCCTTTCATAGGATATTATGTTTTTAATGTACGCTTTAGAACTTGAAAAGCAAAAGAAAAGTAAATATGCTAGTTTTTTGTAATTGTGAGCTTACGCGTGAGACTTGATCATATAGAAGAAGACGTCCTGTTTAGTGAATTCCGAAGTCCCAAAGGTGTAGGTAGACCCAATTAACCACAAGCCATGTATCAAGTACAAGCGTGTTTATAACATTATGAATCGAGTAAGCCATGCGTAATAGGTACTGCCTGACTGATTGTGAATATAATTAGTTAGCAAAGGAATCACTGCTGTAAAATGGAAACCTCAGCAAACAAACACTATGAGCATGAACTGGGTGTTAATACTCCTTTCGTAAACCAAACATCGTCTCTCTTTCAATTCAAGTAGTGCATAAACATAGAAAAAAAAATTGGATTTGATTGTGGTGACAGTTATAGTTACTTTCTTGAACTAAACAAAATACATCCAAATTTTACAGGTAGATGCATATTCGTGAGTTATATTAGTTTACAAACTTTTTACATGGCAAATTATGCACAATGCCAACTTGTATAACGAAAGTCTACAATAATTTTTTTGTTCTGTTTTAAAATTAAAAAGCTACAAATTAGATTAACTGGCTGGTTTAAAGTAATAGTGTTCGAAATTGTTTGCAGGTTTACATTAAAATATAAAAATGTACATGTATATATGCATATCCTTCACAAGACATGACTTATGACGGTAGCAGCAAGTAGCAAATGTAATGATTCACTGTTGGTCATGCGATTTTTGTAATACGCTCATGTTTGCATTAATTTAGCCCACTTTAAATTACTCACGTCGGAAGTGGAGAAGCTGTCCAGTTTCATTTTTTGTTAACGTAAAGCATGTAGATGGAATGATATCAAGCTATTTAATTGTCTCTGTATTTTGCATACCAATAAAAATGTTTGAAGTCAAACAAATCATATCTTTCCGGCTTCCGCCGCCATTTTATTGCTAGATTTTTACGTTGCAATTTAAAACATTGTGTTGACTTGAATTATTTCGCGCTTATATTCTTATACTTACTGCCTGTTGTTTTGCTAGCCTCTCGGCAAATGAGCGGCTGTCTCTTCTGACGGGCGTTCTGCATGCTTAATGAATCCACACTCATTTAAGTTATTAATTAACAAAACCAGCCGAGAAATGTCATTTTAAATAAATATAAGAGTGTGGTATTCACATTACATTGCAGATACGCTCTCAGAAGAGACAGTCCCTCATTTCCGGAACTAGCAAAACAAGGCAGAATATAAGAATATACACCGAATATTCAAGTCAACACAATGTTTTAAATTGCAACGTAAAAATCTAGCAATAAAATGGCGGCGGAAGCCGGAAAGATATGATTTGTTTGACTTCAAACATTTTTATTGGTATGCAAAATACAGAGACAATTAAATAGCTTGATATCATTCCATCTACATGCTTTACGTTACAAAAAAAATGAAACTGGACAGCTTCTCCACTTCCGACGTGAGTAATTTAAAGTGGGCTAAATTAATGCAACACATGAGCGTATTACAAAAATCGCATGACCAACAGTGAATCATTACATTTGCTACTTGCTGCTACCGTCATAAGTCATGTCTTGTGAAGGATATGCATATATACATGTACATTTTTATATTTTAATGTAAACCTGCAAACAATTTCGAACACTATTACTTTAAACCACCAGTTTATCTAATTTGTAGCTTTTTAATTTTAAAACAGAACAAAAAAAATTATTGTAGACTTTCGTTATACAAGTTGGCATTGTGCATAATTTGTCATGTAAAAAGTTTGTAAAACTAATATAACCTCACGAATATGCATCTACCTGTAAAAATTTGGGATGCTATTTTGTTTAGTTCAAAGAATAGTAGTAACTATAACTGTCACCACAAATCAAATCCAATTTTTTTTTCTATATGTTATTGCATGCTACCTTGAATTGAAAAGAGACGATGTGTTTGGTTTTACGAAGGAGTAGTTTAACATACCAGTTCGATGCTCATAGTGTTTTTGTTTGCTGCGAGGTTTCCATTTTACAGCCAGGTGATTCTTTTGCTTAACTAATTATATTCACAATTCAGTCAGGCAGTACCTATTACGCTTCCATGGCTTACGTGCGATTCATAATGTTATACAACACGCTATACTTCCGGGATAGATTGGCATGGTGTGTTAATTGGGCTCTACCTACACCTTTGGGGACTTCGGAAATTCACTAAACAGGACGTCTTCTTCTATATGATCAAGTCTCACGCGTAAGCTCACAATTACAAAAAACTAGCATATTTACTTTTCTTTTGCTTTTCAAAGTTCTAAAGCGTACATTAAAACATAATATCCTATGAAAGAAAGAAGTGCAGAGATTGGTAGAATAACGTTTGGCCTTCGTTCAGGCACGTGCAACGTGCCATAACGTATAATGCAATACTTTATATGTACTCGAACGACTCATTATTATGCTGTGTCTACAAATTTTATGCGCGTTCCAATTCAAAATTCAAACTTCGTTTGGACTCTTTATGACTCAAAAGTAAACATAATGCATTGAGTAGTTCCTCTCAAAATATCTTGATAAATGTACAAACTCACAGAGCCTTGTAAAATACCGCCCTCGTTTTGACATGTATTTTGGTATTACTAATCCTCAGTGCTCTTTCGCGCCATACTTTCAAGCATGTGACATACTTTTCAGAAATAATGGCAGATTTTAATGTTTTAAAAAAGTTCTATATTCAATTTTTTCGTTTGACGGGGAGGTTACTTGAGGGTTCAACTATTTGCTCTTAATATGAAAGAAAGCTCTGTTTGAAAAGTCGACTCGCTGACTTCTGCCATCTTACTGTTTGCAAGAGTAATTATTAAATCCTTCATTTCATTCGGCGTTAATCATATATAATTGTCATGAGCATGACTGTATTTGTCTCAATGACTCATTAACCGTCAATGTTTATTTACCGACGTCGTGCATATCCGAACTTTCAACCTTGCATTCATATATTACTGCTCTTCAAGGGAGTTTTGTTATAGTCTAAGTCACAAACGCCTTCAAACTAATTCATTTGAAACCAATTTATTATCGACGTCAAGAAAAAATTAGAAACCCAAAAATTGCATTGAACTGCGAATTTAAGGCAAAATGCAATTCGTAGAAGTTGAATCTGGGGAATTCTTTTCGGAAAAGGTTACAGATTGAACTTGCCGCCACTTATGGCGATTTAAGAAATACATGTATTACAATACCCCTTCTTGTCGGCTCTGTGTGATCTTAAAATGCATAATCAGATTCTATGCATTTGCCCGCAACCACCAAAGTTTAATTCTACTTTGCAACTTTCATCTACCAAGCACTAAGGGGAATTTTTTTAACCAACTTGCTATCTATGGTCTGGCCTTTCCAAAAAAGCATGGCAATCGAAGCAAGGAACGAGAGTCCTTACCAACAAATGCCTGGAGAAATGAAAACGAATTTACGGCTTATTTGGCACGTTTCCTTTGGGAAATATAAGAAAAATTAGCCGAAAAGTAACGAAAAATAGCAGTTCTTTGAAAAAATTCCTATGAGTTTTTATCCTATACAAGCTGCGATCGTGTATAGCCAGGAGGAGCAAACATAGTTATTAGGCTTTCCTTGAGTTAAATTACATTTTATGAGAGACCCCGATCAACAGTAACAGTTGGCCTTGAGAAGCTCAATGAAAATTCGAAAAAAAGTGCACTGTTATGTTACTCCACTCCTACCAATCGACATACTTTTTTCCCTTTTTGCTCCTCGACTCAAGTGAAATCCTGGCTGAGCCTCAATTAGCCATAAGAGGAGAAAGAGCCAAATAGGCATGTGGTGTGCAGAAAAGTTGAAAGAGAAGTGGGATGAGGAGGAAAAGGCCTGTTACAACTTTAAGTAAGTCATTTAGGTTAGCAGAGGGAAAAGTGCAAACTACTGCCACCTTTCCTTTCCACTCGATACCTTTGCCTAACCTTATTGAGAACAAAGTTATGTTAGAGGAGGAAGAGACGGTGCAGCCGGTACAAGAATACTACACCGCCACTAGAATGCATGATGATCTTTTCTTTCTCAACAATTTTGTAATTGTAATAGGAGAAGGACGAAGAGCGTGTAGGACCTCATTTTCCATTCTTTTACAACCCAAACCTCATGCCACGGCTTAGTCTCACCAGAAGAGTTCTCGAAATGAACTTGTTCGGCATATTTTAAGAATTCTTGAAGACAATCTTCATAAACTTTGTTGGCGTCAAAAATCCATTATAGCATCGCCATCACCTGCACTCCCTCGTTTTTACAGAGACTAAAACAAATGGTAAAGGTTTAAAACCTTTCTGGTCATTATGAAAACTATGGCAGTTTCCCTGTTAACTTCAAGATTCTTTTAAGAGTTCTTTTAAGCCGTAAGCGGGTCACGCTATTTCGGCCAGATTAATTTTTCGTATTGAAAGTGTGAAAAAATGTACCCGGAACACGTCAAAGATGTGTGGGAGAATGCAATTCAATGCCTCTCGCTCAGAATCATGCATTAGGTTATCCCGATCTATCTAGTATTACACGTGGGTACACATACATTGATTATATCTATTTGTTGCGTTTTTGTCAGTACACGCTCACTGTTGATTTTATCCCGCTTTTTGAGTCCCAATATCAATATAATACACATATAGCGGATTGGACAATATTATTGTCAGCCTCTTGGAACACCTTATATTCCATATAAAAAGAGTCGCGCAGCAATAGAATAATTGAGTTCCTGGTTGCGCGTCAGCGGGTGAGGAGATATTTTGATGATACTGCCCCTCTTGCACGTCCCTGCACTCTGCAACCATGTCTACACAAGTTGCATTTCATATGCGTTAATAAATTATTCTCTGAAACATAGCAGAAAGGATGAAGAACAAACTCTTTCCCTTTGTAGGCCATAGTCCCATCTTCTCCTCTAGCTAGTATGGCCACCTGTCTGCCACTAGC